>JANJGN010005251.1:17500-24919 GCA_026770705.1 Isurus oxyrinchus
GAATGGTGGCGAAGGCGGCGAATTGGTAGCCGGGATTGTGAGTGTTGGTGTTGGGGTCGGGGATGGGGTTTGGGTAAGTTTCAGGGGTTTAGGGGTTAGGGTACGGGTTAGGGTTAGGGGTTAGGCTTCGGGTTGCGGCAAATGGTTAACTGGTTACTAGGCAGGGTAGCCGACCGTTAATCCGGCTCTCCGGCCCGCTTATAAGGGTGCACTAAGATGCAGAGCACACCAGCTGGTCCACGTGCGATGTAAAAAGCGGGCAACCAGTTAGCAGACACGGCAGCCGGCAGGTAATTTAAGCCGCCCGCCCGCCCGCCCGGTAGTACGGCTGCATGTAGCTGCAGAGCAGCCAAGCGGCTGCTGAGAGTAAGTACTGAAGGGGAAATGGTTAACCGGTTAGCAGGCAGGGCAGCCGGCCGGTAATCGGAGCCGTCCACGCGGTACTACGGCTGCCGTTAGCTGCAGAACAGCCCAGCCGCTGCTGAGAGTGGGTAATGAAGGGGAAATGGTGAACCAGACAACAGGCAGCGCAGCCGACCGTTAATTACAGCCTCCCGCCGGGTAATACGGGTGCAGTAAACTGCAGAAGACGCCAGCAGGTCCAGGGAATGTGTCCAGGACGTGGAAATGGTTAACCGGTCAGCAGGAAGGTCAGCCGGCCGGTAGTACGGGTGCAGTCAGCAGCCGGCATCCCGAGCAGCTGAAAAGTCCTAAGCGCGGAATGGGGAAATCATTAACCTGTCAGCAAGCCGGAAGGGGAAAGGGTGAAACGGCTTAAAATATCGAGGCGGCAAGGAAAAAATGGCAACCGGGGGCGGGGCGGATTCACAGTCACCACGTGAGAGGGTCGGTGCCTGGAGGCCGGGCAGGCGGTTGGCCGAAGGCCCGATACTCCGGGTGCTGTCAGCATTTCGCTTGCCGAGCTGCTCAAAAGTCGAGGTGCAGAACGGCGAAATCATTAACCGGCAAGCGGATGCATGGCAGCGGGCAGGGAAGGGTCAAAACGGCCTGAAATACCGGAGCGGCGGGCCAAGATGGCTGCCGGGGGGCGTATTCAGCGGTCGCACGTGACGGGGCGGTGCCTGGAGGCCGAGCCGCGCAAGCGCGATTTAAAGCGAGCAAAGTCCGAGCAGGAGCGATATCGTTGGCCATTCAGCCGGTTCGAGCCTGGTGGCCGAGGCGGGGAGGGTGGAACCGGGGAAAGGCTGGGTGTTCGGTGTCCGCCCGGGTGGTCCGGAGTTTTATTCGGGTTAGGGTTAGCGGTTAGGCTTAGGGCTGGGGTTAGGGTTGGGGCGTTAGGGTTAGGGGAAGTGTCAGGGGTAGGGGTAGGGTTAGAGTTAGGGGCTTGGCTTGGTGTTCGTGTCGGGGAAGGGGACAAGGCTAGTTTATTGTTGGCTCGGGGTTCGGGTCAGGGTTAGCGGTTAGGCTTAGGGCTGGGGTTAGGTTTGCGGCAAATGGTTTACCGGTTAGCAGGCAGGGTAGCCGGCCATTATTCAGGGCTTTCGGCATGGTAGTAAAGGTGCGCTGAGCTGCAGAACACAGCCGCTGGTCCACGGGATATGTACAGCACAGGGGAACCTGTGAACCAGTTAGCAGACAAGGCAGCCGACCGGTAATTATAGCCTCCCGCCGGGTAATAGAGGCGCAGTCAGCTGCAGAACACACCAGCAGGTCCAAGGACTAAGTACAGAATGAGGACACGGGCAGCCGGTCAGCAGGCAGGGCTGCCGGCCGGTAATTACAGCCTCCCGCCCGGTCATAGGGGTGCAGTTAGCTGCAGAACACACCAGCAGGTCCAAGGACTAAGTACAGAATGAGGACACGGGCAGCCGGTCAGCAGGCAGGGATGCCGGCCTGCCATAGGGGTGCAGTTAGCTGCAGAACACACCAGCAGGTCCAAGGACTAAGGACAGAATGGGGACACGGGCAGCCGGTTAGCAGGCTGGGCTGCCGGCCGGTATTTACAGCCTCCCGCCCGGTCATAGGGGTGCAGTTAGCTGCAGAACACACCAGCAGGTCCACGGACTAAGTACCGAATGGGGACACGGGCAGCCGGTTAGCAGGCAAGGCTGCCGGCCGGTAATTATAGCCTCCCGCCCGGTCATAGGTGTGCAGTTAACTGCGGAACACACCAGCAGGTCCAGGGACTCAGTACCAAACGGGGAATCGGTTAAGCGGTTACCTGGCAGGGCAGCCGACCAGTAATCATAGCCTCCCGCCCGGTCGTAGGGGTGCAGTTAGCTGCAGAACACACCAGCAGGTCCAGGGAATGTGTGCAGGACGGGGAAATGCTTAACGGGTTAGCAGGCCGGGCAGCCGGCCGGTAGTTGGAGCCGCCCGCCCGGTCGTACGGGAGCCGTCATCAGCCGGCATCCCGAGCAGCTGAAAAGTCTAAGCGCAGAATGGGGACATGGTGAACCAGTCAGCCAGCGGGCAGGGAAGGGTCGAAACGGCCTAAAATACCGGGCCGGCGGGCCAAGATGGCTGCCGGGGGGCGTATTCAGGGCCCCCACGTGAGGGGCCGGGGCTGGGGGCCGAGCCGGGCAAGCGCGGTTGAGAAACAGCCGAGTCCGAGCAGGGGGAAATCATTAACCGGTGATCGGGTTCGACCCCCCCCGGTGGCCGAGGCGGGGAGGGTCGACCCGGGGAAAGGTTGGGTGTTCGGTGTCCCTCAGGGCGGTCCCGAGCGCGTCCTAAAATAATCCGGGCTCCTGGGCCCTTTTTTGAAAAAGAACCGGTCGGGGAGCGGGTGCAATCCGGAAGGCCTGGCGGGGCTTCGGTGCCTCTTCCTCGGTATGACTACCGGAGGGTCGTCGGCCTGAATGACGGTTGCATTTGCTGGCTGTGGAGGTTGGCGGGCTATCTGCAGAATAGGAGGAGGTGGCAAATCGAGAATGGGTCGACTTCGCCAAGTGCCTTCTCGAGCCTCCAGGTCTGCAGGGACCGACCCAGGCTGCCGCCAAACCGACCGGGAGGCCCCGCCGTCGGCCATTTTTGGTCATTTTCGGCATTTTTCGCCTCTTTCGGCCGGTCAAGAAAAGCGGCGGCCTGACACCCGGGCGTGCACGGGGAAGGCTCCCCCTCGCCGGGAGGACCGGAGTTTGCCCCGGAAACCTCCGGAAGCCGGCCGGGAAGGCGGCTTCGGCCCGATGCACCTCCGGCTGCGTCCGAAGGCCGGGGGAAGTGGCCCCTGGGCCCGTGTGAGGGAAATCCGTGCCAAGACGGAAGTCCAGGAGGTCGGATCCGAAGCTTCTGCCGGGCCCCCGGTGGAGGCATTCCCGCTAGGCGGGGCGAATCGGCCCGGCCACGGGGCGGGTTGCAATTGTTGGAGGGGGGCTGCCGGAGCTAGATAATGATTTCCCCTCGGTTCTCCCGATGGGGAAACGGCGAAAGGAGGTGTCGCGGGCTTTCGAGGCCTCCTCGGCGGCTGGACTACCGACCGACATCTCGGCTGCATTTGCTGGCTGGGGGGGTTGGCGGGGTATCTGCAGAATGGTAGGAGGTGGCAAGTCGAGAATCGGTCGACAGCTCCGAGTGCCGTCTCGAGCCTCCAGGTCCGCAGGGACCGATCCAGGCTGCCGCCTAACCGACCAGGAGGCCCCGCCGTCGGCCATTTTTGTCCATTTTCGGCATTTTTTACCGTCTTTCGGTCGGTCACGGAAAGCGGCGACCGGAAGCCCGGGCGTGCCCGGGGACGGCTCCCACTGGCCCCGGGGACCGGATTTGCCCCGGTCGGAGCCCCGGAAACGCACCCGAAGCCGGCCGGAGAAGGCGGCTAAGGGCAATGCACCTCGGATTGAATTTGCGCACCGGGGAAAGTGGCCTCGGGGCCCGCGAGGTGTGACGGTGTGCCTTCGGTAAGCTTCTGGAGAAATGGGTAACCAATGCACCTCGGACTGAATGTGCAGGACGTGCAACGGGGCCTCCGGGTCCGCGAGATATCGCAGGTTGGCCTCGGTAAGCCTCTGGAGAAATGGCTAACCAATGGGACAGTGGCCCTGAGAAATCATTAACCATTTGGACTTCGTCTCTGGCAGCGAGGCAAGTGTGGTGCAGAAATCATTAACCATTTGGACTTAGTCTCTGGCAGCGAGGCAAGTGTGGCGGAGAAATCATTAACCGTTTGGACTTAGTCTCTGGCAGAGAGGCAAGTGTGGTGCAGAAATCATTAACCATTTGGACTTAGTCTCTGGCAGCGAGGCAAGTGTGGTGCAGAAATCATTAACCATTTGGACTTAGTCTCTGGCAGCGAGGCAAGTGTGGCGGAGAAATCATTAACCGTTTGGACTTAGTCTCTGGCAGAGAGGCAAGTGTGGTGCAGAAATCATTAACCATTTGGACTTCGTCTCTGGCACAGAGGCAAGTGCAGTGGAGAAATCAGTAACCATTTGGACTTAGTCTCTGGCAGCGAGGCAAGTGTGGTGCAGAAATCATTAACCATTTGGACTTCGTCTCTGGCACAGAGGCAAGTGCAGTGGAGAAATCATTAACCATTTGGACTTCGTCTCTGGCAGAGAGGCAAGTGTGGTGCAGAAATCATTAACCATTTGGACTTCGTCTCTGGCACAGAGGCAAGTGCAGTGGAGAAATCAGTAACCATTTGGACTTAGTCGCTGGCAGCGAGGCAAGTGTGGCGGAGAAATCATTAACCGTTTGGACTTCGTCTCTGGCAGAGAGGCAAGTGTGGTGCAGAAATCATTAACCATTTGGACTTCGTCTCTGGCACAGAGGCAAGTGCAGTGGAGAAATCAGTAACCATTTGGACTTAGTCTCTGGCAGCGAGGCAAGTGTGGCGGAGAAATCATTAACCGTTTGGACTTCGTCTCTGGCAGAGAGGCAAGTGTGGCGGAGAAATCATTAACCGTTTGGACTTAGTCTCTGGCAGCGAGGCAAGTGTGGCGGAGAAATCATTAACCATTTGGACTTAGTCTGTGGCAGAGGCAAGTTTGGAAGAGAAATCAGTAACTAATAAATAAAATGCACCCCAGATTGCATTCGCCGGCCGTGGAAAGTGTCTCCTGGGCCCGGGAGAACAAAATCCGTGCTCAGACGGAAGCGTATGGCGTCGAATCCGAGGCTCTTGCCCGGCTCGCAGTGGGGGTATTCCCCCTGAGAGTAGCGAATCGGCCCGACGGCTGGGTCGGTTGCAATTTTTGGCATGGTACTCGTCCAGCTCATTAATGATTTCCCTTCGGTTCTCCCGAAGAGGAAACGGCAAAATGGCGCTTTGCGGGCTTTTGAGGCCTCCTGGACGGTAGGGCTACCGCCCCACCTCTCGGGTGCAATTGTTGGCCGGGGGGATTGGCGGGGTACCCGGAGAATTTCGGGGACACGATTTTCAGAACATTTTAAGGCAACGGTCACACTTTAAAAATGCCTAAAAAAGTGCGACTTTGAGGAAGGTCAACTATTTCAAATAGAACACCTTCCAATGACCTCTCGGAAGTCCAAAATGACGATGTAAGTGCAATTTATGCGGGCTTTCCGAGCTATGTTGTCGGTCTGAAAAATCGTCCGGGGCCCAGGCCGGTGGTAACCCTGGTTTCAATAATTTTGTGGCGACATGAACAGATGTATATATGTATATATATCCTAAACAGAAATATTCTCTTAAGTGTCACCTGGCGGTGTCCTTCATGATGAATAAAACACAAAGTCTGTTCATTAGTCCCCTTGGGTTGCCAAAGTGCGTGCCCAGAACCCTGTTGAACGCAGGCGACGCACGCCGGCTGCAGGCTTCCTTCCGTGCGAGCGCCAACCTGTTGCTTCCTTTGAACAAAAATAATCTGAAAGTTTCACCTGGTGGCTGGTGTGACTTAATGATGTAAAAAAGACAAAGTGTCACCCGGCGGTGCACTTTGAAAAGAACAGCAATTCTGTTCACAGGCATACATGGCAGGGTGCCTGAGACCCCATGGGTCGCACGCAGTGTTTGACAAGGCCCGAGTGAACACAGAGTGCGTGCAGAAACATGGAAAAAAGTGTTAGTTGCAAAGGCGACGCGCGCCTGGCCGGCTGCTTCCTTCCGTGCGATCGCCAAAAGGTCGGTTCCGTTTTCTTTGTTTGCGAAAGATCTGGTGTTTGTTGTCCGACGCGGGAGGGCCCTCGGCGGGCCAGCGTCTGCTGGTGTTCAGGCTGAGCGGTTGTCCCTCCCTCTTCTGTGCCCTCCGGGGTCGCAGACGGACATGAGCATGTTCGAGTGGTGGCTGGCGCACCTCTCGAAGCGAGACGACGCCGTGTGAGCCCGAGGCGCCGATCATGTCAACCGAGTGGCACGATTTTACAGTGGAGGAGCGGGTGTCGGTCGCCAGGTCCGCCGCCTCGACCCTGAGAGTCTCATCCAGCAAGCTCTCTGGGCGCCAGAACCCGCTCCTTCGACTGAACGCACCATTTCTCGGGCATAAAATAAGACGAAGGTGCACGCGGCAACCCCAGAGTGCTCCCGTGCGTGTGTGTCCTTCGCACTGACGGTTCCGATAGAATATAGCTGAACCCGGCACTGGCCTCCCTGTCAGGGGGGGAGGCTGGCTCGCCCGTCCGCTCTGTCTGGAGACACAGTCCCGGCCGGCGTGGTCACCGAGTCCCGAATGCGGCCGGCACTGCCACCTCCCGATATATATATATGAAAAGGAGGTTTGGGTCCAGTTGTCCGTGTCGTCAAGAGGTTCCCGGCTTTGGCCCCCTGCCATTGCCGCGGGCTCCCTGTCTCGACAGTCGGCCCCGTGGAGGTTCAGCTACCTGGTTGATCCTGCCAGTAGTATATGCTTGTCTCAAAGATTAAGCCATGCATGTCTAAGTACACACGGCCGGTACAGTGAAACTGCGAATGGCTCATTAAATCAGTTATGGTTCCTTTGATCGCTCCAAACGTTACTTGGATAACTGTGGTAATTCTAGAGCTAATACATGCAAACGAGCGCTGACCCATGCGGGGATGCGCGCATTTATCAGACCAAAACCAATCCGGGGCGGCCCGGCAGCTTTGGTGACTCTAGATAACCTCGGGCAGATCGCAAGTCCTCGTGACGGTGACGAGACATTCGAATGTCTGCCCTATCAACTTTCGATGGTACTTTCTGTGCCTACCATGGTGACCACGGGTAACGGGGAATCAGGGTTCGATTCCGGAGAGGGAGCCTGAGAAACGGCTACCACATCCAAGGAAGGCAGCAGGCGCGCAAATTACCCACTCCCGACTCGGGGAGGTAGTGACGAAAAATAACAATACAGGACTCTTTCGAGGCCCTGTAATTGGAATGAGTACACTTTAAATCCTTTAACGAGGATCAATTGGAGGGCAAGTCTGGTGCCAGCAGCCGCGGTAATTCCAGCTCCAATAGCGTATATTAAAGCTGCTGCAGTTAAAAAGCTCGTAGTTGGATCTTGGGATCGAGCTGGCGGTCCGCCGCGAGGCGAGCT
>JANJGN010005252.1:0-24911 GCA_026770705.1 Isurus oxyrinchus
TGACTTGGGACCAGCCCCTTGGAATCATTAACAAGACTTGTGATTAATGGGCACTTCGTATCAGATAAACCCTGCACCTAGAAGAAATTCCCAGGTTTTGAGCAACTAAACGGTCATCCAGGTTCTGGGGACAATTCCCAGCGTTTATGTTCTCTGCTGAGTCTGCTAGGCCTACGTGTTTGATACTAATCCCAGGATTTATGCTCCCTGATGCTTCTAATATCCCCCAGTCTCTAGGAATCACATCCAGGGTTTGTGCACCCTAGAGCGTCAGGTGCACCACAGGCTCTCGGAATCATTCCTTTGGTTTCTGCCACAATAGCATCATGCTCTGAGAATCATTCCTAGGATTCACACCCTGGTACTTGAGAGAGGATACAGGTTCTGGGAATCAATCTCAAGTTATTAATTCATTTGAAATGAAAGTCAATATACCCAATGGAGATGAACCTGGACTGCTTGGGCATATTGTTGCTGGGCAGATCTTTGTATAAAAACGCTCCTTTGCTAACACCTGGGTTCTTGTTGCCTTTCTATCAGCGGGCTGGAAACTGATTGTTGAAGTTTCTGCACAGCAGCCACAGATGTTTCCTGTAAATTGCAATGTGACGTATCGCTCCTCCCTGATGATAGATTTCTGGGATCCTGCCAATTTCTGAGGAGCAGACATATGGGATGAACGTGTTGTTCAACAAACTGGGAATAAATTCATCAGTTAATGAATCGTTAGGCAATGTCGATCTAAATTGTGTTTCTCATGAGATGATATGAAGGAAACTGCGTTTGGTGAATGGCATGTTCCAAACAGAATAAATGTGAGGTCAACAGTTTGGGATTTTAATTAATTAAGGCCAATTTGATTCTGATAATTGCGAAGTTCCTTTACAATCCTGTAGAAGGGAATGCCAGCTGAGCTGGTATCACACAGAAATAAAGAACACATTAACTACAATGATACCAATATTTGATTCCTTAAATAAGTTTCTACTTCACCCAATAACCTGCAGTTGGCAGAGCGACAGCCCCAGTCTGGAGACTGACTGTGAACTCAAATTATTCACTGTAATGTTAGTACAATTATAATGGCAGGCTTTATAATTTCATATGTAACCTGTTGGTACAGTTTGTGTTGGCATCTGAAAAGCTGAACTTTAATTGCACAATAAATTCAATGATTTCTCTTCCTTGGTGAAAATTAACAACATCAAAAAAAAAATCAAACTCGTGATGCCCCGAATCTCTGAATATAATTTCTGGTTCAGTGGTTACAGCCTGATCGATATTGTTTTATCTGCATTTCTAAATATCCCCATGGTTTGTGGGATGCATATGTCACATCAATAAGAAAGCTAGGCACGGTGATTTAATTCTCAACTAAATAGGGTTCGGCTGGACTATGCAGTCTTACCACACAAACACTCCTTGGTGTAAATCTCAATGTCTCCCATTTAGAATCGTTCAGTGTGAAATGAAAGAGCAATATTCAGACTGGTGAACTGAGATCCTGTGGAAAATTGATTCACCAGGAATTGTTTTAAAGTGAAGCTGCACATTTTACGATGGATTATATCTGAAATTAAGTGATATTACTCCGAAACATTTCATGTCATTGGACAAATATCATCGCTTTCTCTGGACAAATATCAGTAACATTTGTATGTTCTGTCCCACAGGTAGAGAAAAATGGAAATAAGAAAGACTTGCAGTTACACATTGCATTTCACAACCACAGGATACCTTATAGCTCTTCAAAGGCAATGAAGATTTTCTATTTCTAAATATATAATCACCAACGTAGTGCAAGGAAACGTGGCCGTGAATTCACGCACAGCAAGATCCAATAAACTGCACTGCGATAAATCACCAGATAATCTGATTTTGGGATGTTGCCTGAGTGATAAATATTGGCCTTGGACACAGGGGAGATCTCTCCTGATCTTTGAAATAATTCCATGGGAGCGTTTACATTCATCTGAGAGGAATTGGACACTTAGCACATGTGAGGTGTTTATTGGGAATGCAAAGATTCGCGCTGAATCAATTTAAAACTGAGGCTGCTTTGGAAAGAGAGTGTCTCATCCCAAAGCATAAACAGACAATCTAAAAAGATACGTTTGTGGAACACGGAATATTAATGGTTAATCATTGTTTATACAGCTGGACTCAGACAGGAAAAAGGAGGAGGAGCCAGGCTGTTAACTGGGGGAGGAGAGTGACTCCCATTCTCCAGCTTTGTCTCTCTCTCTCTCTCTCTTATTTGACTCTAGCCGGTATAAATAGCGGGACGGTTCAGCTCCTGGTTCACAATCCGCAGGTGTCACTGCGACGGAGAGTCACGCTCCCAAGTCAGTTATACCTAGAGACTGAAGATGGGATTTGCGCTGTGCCTTTGCTTCTTATTGGCTTGCTTCACCTGTGAGTATTCCTGACTGTATAAGTGATACAATAAAGTCTGCTTCTTGTCTGATATCGTGTTGCTATTTAAGTTCAATGATTTGATTGTTTTCTAATGTAATTACATTTTTTCCATTCGCAAACAGATGTCCAATCCGCCATTGTGCTGACTCAGCCGGCTGCAGAGACCGCTAAGCCGGGACAATCTCGCAAACTGTCCTGTTCGGTGAGCGGGTTCAGTCTGGACAGCTACTATGTGAGCTGGGTTAAACAAGTTCCTGGGAAAGGGCTGGAGTGGCTCCTTGCTTACAGAAAACCCTCGGATACCACGTATTACGCGCCTGGAGTGGAAGGTCGAATCAACCCATCAAGAACTTCATCCACAACTTACATTGAGATCAAAAATCTGAGAACCGAAGACACCGCGAGGTATTACTGTGCAGGAGGCCACAGCGACCTGAACAAGCCCAGAACTCGTACATAAACCACAGAAGAATAATTACAGCGAATCATAGGTCAGTATTAGCTCAAAATAGGTTAAGAGATGTGTTTGAACCTAGCTTGAAAAGTTACATTTTCCAAGGAAATAAAGTGGTGAATAATAAAAACCAAAAATGACTAACTCTGTATATTAAAGAGCATAGATACCGCTTAGAATGTGCACAACTGATGACTAGGAGCCAAGTGGAAATATTAACAAATTATTAGGTGAATGGGGATAATTTTAGCCCAAAGTTCTGCTCCTGAGTAAAACTCTTGGATGAATTGCAATCAAAATCTACAAACCTTCTGCTGACTGAAAGGTTTTATTTATACACTGACTCACAGTCAGTGTGTGAGAGCAGTATTTGTGCCGGCTTGTGTCACTGTGTTACTACATTGGGTCACGGTGCTGTGTATAGCGAACTCCTCATACAAATACCCCAGAGAGGGAGTTTGATCAAATCTGCGATCCATATCACAGCAGGAAAATCAAATAAAATAAATATGACCAACAATAAGGGTTTGAAGGAACACTGAATTACGAAAAATGTATAAAAGTCTCCATTTTTTACTAATTTTGATTGTCTTGCTAAATAGGGGCACAGATGTTAAAGGCATATTTCGGTCCATTTATAAACATAATGAAAAATTCTAACTGAAATATCACAGTGATGTATTCCTCGAGTATTCAGTATCAGGTTTCTCAGGCCGCTGTGGATTTGAATCTCTGTATTTCTCATTTAACAGTCCGCCGCATTTTTTGTCATGGTGCGTCTCACAGTGATACAACTGGATGGCACAGCCGTTACTGTTAATGCAAAAACCTCATCGGGGCTAATTGATTGCATTTCGGTCGATGCATTTTGTTTTTTTACAATACAACCATTTTAACCAAAGCCCAAACTGTGCCTGGAACTGCCCAATTGACAGGTTTCAAGAGGTGCTAGTGTGTTAATTATTAAATCATTGGCTGCTGCTTTCAATGCATGATCATCAGTTACTCTGTGAAATACAGAAAAAGTGTAATTTATAAACTTTAGAAATTCTTTAACAAATTTACTATTCTGATAAAGCAGGTCATGATTTTACTCTGCCTCTCCGCTCGGAATTTAAACTAATATTGAATTTCTCCCCTTGTGTGCAGAACTGGTTATTGTGTGACCCAGACCAGCGAATGTAACACTGTGACTATGCTGGCTACTGGGGACAAGGGACCATGGTGACGGTGACTGCAGGTAAGAAACATGCCTTCATTCTGTGCTGTTGGATTTGCTTCATTGTCTCATATTTGTTTATTTTAGACATTAATATGTTAACCAAAACATTGCATTGGTGGATTCTGTGTTTACAATGTTTCATTTAATTCTGCCGCAAAGGGATTTAACAATTGCTTCTCGGCAAAAAAAAACAATGGGAGTTTTAAGGACTTGTTTGAGTGATTTGTCTTTTTTCTGCTGATGAGGCTTTGTGCCTGGCTTACTTTAAATATTTGAGTTTTGTTAAAGAATTTGGTGTTTCTACTGCTGCAAGTTTTGTAATCGACTGAAAGTATTGTGTTTAAAAGTGTTGGAAATAAGATTGTAGACAGGAAACCGAGTGCTATCAAGGTCAAAATGTCTTTTTAAGCTATGGATTTTATAATAAATGTTTGTCATGTTTATTTGTGTTAACTGCGCTGAAAAATATCAATATAAGGTTGACGAACTTTCACCTTAAATAAGTGAAATGCTACGATAAGTAGGAACAACAGAGTTAACAAATTTCCTGCCAGAATCAGGCTTAAAATAATACAACTTGAAACATTGTAATGCTGTAATATTCCTCCCCATATTACTAAAGTATACCGTGAAAATCAAACAATGCATTAAACATGACCCATCGAAATACAATTCTTCTGCCATTGTTTCATATTTCTGTTTATTTTAATAAATGACTTGTTCAATGAAAGATGATTTCAGTGCGATGTATTGAGGTTTATTTGAAATGTTGCATCTGATTCTGCTGAAAGGACTTAGGTAATTAAGCAGTTGTTGGATTCAGTCCCTCGGTGTTCTGATTTGGTGCTAAGTGCTAAGGAGAGTATGTGCCTTGGGTTACTTTGAACAGTTAAAGCTCGTGGAACTGTTTGATGATTCTACAACGTGTAATGTCGATCACATCAAACATGTGTTGGTTATGTGCTTAAACCATTGTGAAGGAGGGTTATAGTTACAAAGCAAACAGGCTTTTTAATCAATATTGAAAGATATATTGATGCATTTTTATTTCAGTGCCAATTGCAGATTGAACAATTAATATTTTGTTTCTGATGCTCCTATTTAATACTTGAGGTAATAATGCAATGCTAAAGTACATAACCAGCGAAGTTCAACTGTGATGGGGAGTTAAATGAATATAACTCAAACGACTATAATGCGACAATATTTCCCAAGATTACAACAATAAAAAATAATATTGTTAGACATTTAGCAGATAATCTGTGCTATCCACAACAATGCTGCAAAACGCAGCACAATTAATAGCAGCCGGACAAATGCAAAGGTTCCAGCAATTTCCATTCTTTTTTTTAATATAATACACACTGATCGCACTGCAGTATTTAGTTCAAACAGTGATTTTAAATTAATTGGTTCCTCCCTGGTTTATGCAGGTTGAAAGGTGCTAATTATTTATCAATATTAAATGCGTTTCAGCTGGCTAATTTAATATATCTGCCGGGTTGTTGAACCTTTGCTGTGCAGCCAAACAGTTCCTTGAATTTTAGCCCATTATCACTAAGCTAATCTTAAACGGTTTGCAGTTAATGAATTGCTCAATAATACTCAAATTCAAAGAAAGTTCAGAATGCATAAGGCTGGAGATGGACAAACATTGCTATTGAAGCAGGTTGGCTGAATTATAAATGTAACTTCTGAATTGAAGAACAGCAACTAATCTTGCAGAGCTGTGAGATATCCGGGTTGAATTAAATGGGAGCTACCTTTAATTCTCATTAAAATCGTTCTGTTTGCTCGCAGAGTTTCAGTGTCTCAGGTGATGCAAAGGAATTGTTATCTCTCAGTTCTGCATTGATGATTGTGGATCTTCATTTCAATAAGTAGCATTATATATTTAAACAGAAAATGCTGAATAAAACCTCAGCATGACTGGCAGCATCTGTCCATGGAGAAGCAGAGATCTGAAGAAGAGTCCTACCGATTTGAAATGCTAAGTCTGTTTCTCTCTCCACTGATGCTGCCAGACGTGCTGAGTTTTGCCAGCATTTTCCGTTTTTATATCAGATTTCCAACATCCGCCGCATTTTATTTCCATTATATATTTGAAACTCATTTACGTGTAGATTACGGGAATGGTATATCAAAGCTTGGCTGTATTATTATCTAGGGGAGGCTCCGATAATGGCTACAATCTGGCAGGGATACATTAATTATTAAAAATAAAACTGCTGTTGAAATGTGGGATGATATTTAAACTCCGGAGTCCTGCTTCAGTGACTTGAGGATGATGCACTCCATTTTTTATTACCGATATGAGTACCCGAATAGTGTTTGAACAATTTTAAGCTGCCAACTTATAAATCTATCATGTGAAATACACGTTTAGAACAGAAGAGCTTTTATGTCGTGCCAACATAATCACAAACATGAAAACTTTACCAGAGTGTAGGTATAGGACCACCTTCTTATAATTTTTGGTCATCTTAATTTATTAAAAGTAATATAATGTATTTGTCCGAAAGTGTATGGAATTATTTATTTAATTTAAGAAGAGTCACCTTAATTTAAACAAGCCTATTATTAACAAGAGACAAATCAGAAGGAGAATAAAATTATTAACAAATTTGGCATAATGGTGTTAAATATCACCAATATGAAAATAGAGTCTAAGTTCAGTACGAATTCATTACAAAAAAATCTCTCAAATGTGCTGCGCTGAGTCCAGGATTAAAGTTAAAACTCATGGTGGAGAATTTTTTAAATTATTTTCAATTAACTTGGAAAGCAACATGTTTCTTAGTCAACTGCCTTCAGCTCCATTGGATGTTGCTGTACAATTTAATTAATTATCTTCGTGTTTTGCCTCAGCAGTTTCAATGATTATATATTAATCTGAAAGTATGTCAGTGAATAATAGGAGTACAGTGTAAATATCTCCCAATTTGTTAAATTCTTGCTCTGTTACAATGTCCCTGTTAGAGACATAAATTACCATGAATGTAAATTATTTTGATGAACCTGTTCTCAGCCAAACTAACTCTAAGGCTGTTGTGAAAACTGCACACAGACAGGGAGAAATTAAGGCCCATCAAAGGGAATTTTTCCATTTAGAATCAGAATAATTTCACAGAAGTGACGTGGTCATAAATTTACAAACGTTTTAATCTATTCAAACGGATTAATGGATACTGGAGAAATCTATCTTTAACAGACTGATTTTTGCATCGTTAATGTCTGTTCTGTTTCTATGTGTGTGGTCACTGTGTGGGAATCGGGAGCCTTCTGGCTGTTTGTGAACTTTCTGGTTCATTGTCCTGTAATTCAGGGAATTCATTTCGAACCATTTATTTAAGAAGTTTGTATATCCGAGAAAGGTGCAAATCTGTTCTAAAGTTTGAGAAGGTGCCTCAGAAATCAGATCAGTATTCCAGTTTGTGGAATTCAGAAGGAAAGCAAAATGTAGAAAGATATTTTTCTGTTCAGTGTTTGCTGTATCAGAGCCGGTGGTTTGTTGATGGCCCAGTCTAAGCACAAGTTTTAACTAACAATGCGGAATAGAGGGCGTTTTAGAATGCATCCCACCATTACTGTTCCTGAAATACAGCGCTTCACAGGACTGTGCAAAGAGACTTTTAGTATAATTCACTTGTTCTGTATCTGACATGAGAGTGTTGGCATTGTCAATGGTCAAGGAACTTTAACCACTATCAAACATATTAATTGCTCCGAATTAGATATGTAAAAGTAAATGCTTAAATTCCTCCAATGAAGTAGCAGATCGTTAATTTAACGTACATTTCATTCTTAAAAAAAAGCTATGTTTGTGATGAAGGCTTGATGATTAAACATTTTCAATATGAGATAATATTTGAATCAGATTGGCCTGATCTAAAGCTCAATTTCAGGACAGTTACAGGAAGTGACGGTAACGTTACCTTCTGCGATATGATCGAATCTGAAAATAAATTGAGCAACTTAAATGGACATTATGGTGCCTTACCCCGTGTCTCATACAAACTACGGTGGGAAGGAAAGCTGGAAAAATATGAGTTTAATTTAACTCAGTGCACAACCTGATTCCAACTGCCCGAAGGACATTTGATGAACTATCAGAGAGGCAGTTTTACTCTTGTTCCAAGGGCTTTACTAGGGCTGTGGGTTTTATGTGGAACTTCAATGTTCTTCTATCTTGTATCTAATCAGTACAGTCTGTGAACTGTAAACATTTGATTATGTGGTGGAGATGAAACACCTTTTTCTGGACATGTATCTATTCATGCATCCATTTTTCATCCAACGATGCAAAGATCGATATATTGAATGGTCTATCTATCTATCGATCGATCTGTCTTTCTACATATCTGTCTACCTGCCTATCATGTCTATCTGTCTATCTCTCTCTCTCTCTCTATCTTCTATCACTCTCTATCTCTATCTCTTTCTATCTCTCTCTCTCTCTCTATCTATCTATCCAACCATCTGTTTATCTGCCTGTCTCTCTCTTTCTATCTCTATCTCTATCGATCTATCTATCTATCTATCTATCTAGCTATCTATCTATCTATCTATCTATCTATCTATCTATCTAGCTATCTATCTATCTATCTATCTATCTATCTATCTATCTATCTATATATATATATATTTGTCTATTTATCTATCTACCGATCTCTTTAACTCTCTATCTATCTATCTATCTGTTTATCTAACCAAGATAGCTGATAATAATTGATTATTTGTAAACATCATTGTGCATTGGCAAATTTGGAGAGTTAATTCAGAATTGTGATAGACCGAAAGCTAACTATCCATGCTATCAAATAGTCTCATTGAACAATTCTGGGTCATGCTTTATAAAAGTGCTAAAAAATTGCCTGTAAGTAATGAAACTAGTCGATCCACCCGTTGGAGTTACATAATCTTTAGAGCAAATGCTGCCAAGCATCATCCAAGTTTATCCTCTGAAAACGACAACGTGTTGATCATGAAACTAGAATAGATTTGTGTAAAAACCCCTCTGGCTCACTGATGTCCTTCCTGGAAGATAATCGGCCATCCTGGCCCAGAGATAGCTAACTGTTTCTGTATTACAATAGTCATTTGCTGGCGATAAGAGGTTGATAGTAAAATACTTTAAGCGAGAGCTCATTGGAAATAATGTGGAAGCGTGTAAAGTGAAAGTGTTTGAGGAATGATTGATGTTTTCTTCAATAGAGGAGCAAGGGCTGGAGGAAGCCCAGGTTACAATATCCCGTATTTAACTCGCAATTATGTGGCCTCATGTAAAGTATTTCCCTTTTCCGACTTGTGCAACATCTTGTGTACAAGACTGGCCATCATGGCAGCGTGTCCTGTCGGGCATATCAACTCCTAAATGCAGTTTATTACCAGGATATTTTGGAAATTAATTATATCAATATTAAACTTCGAACAATTTGCTTATTTCATAATCACGAATCACATTTTTAAGTTGTTCAATTGACTCTTAATTCGCAGTGACACCGTCTCCCCCCACCCTCTACGCTCTGCTCTCCTCCTGTGAACAAGCAAACACTGCCGGCTCCATCACCTACGGCTGTTTGGCTGCGGACTACTCCCCCGAAATCACCAGCGTTTCCTGGAAGAAAGATCAAGAGACGATCACAGCTGGATTGAAGACTTACCCATCAGTACTGAACAAGAAGGGAACCCACACCCTGAGCAGCCAGTTAACCATCACCGAATCAGAGGTGGGAAGCAGCACAATCTACTGCGAGGTTCGAAGGAGCAACTCGGTCTGGCGGAAGGAAATGCCAGGTTCGTGTTGTGGGATGCACAGGGCGGCAGTGGCGGGGCTGGGTGAAGGGTGAACGTGGTCAGCAAATGAGTTATGTTCAAATTCTGCATCACATGGGTTAGAATGGATTGAGAATATTATGTATAGTTCAGGTGCCCATATCACACTTAGTGCATTGTGGATACCTGTATTCTCCACATCACACTTAGTGTGATATGTACAGCTGTGATCTCCGCATCACAGTTATTGTACTGTAGACAGTTTTTTCTTCCACATCAAAATGTAGTGTACTGTGTATAATTAGGGCCTCCACATCATAAAAGGTGTATTGTGTGCAGTTATTCCCTCCAAATCATATCGAATATACCATATGTAGTTCTGGTTTCCATGTAAGGAAAATGCTACAGGGGCGTTGCAATCGGAGCTAAACTATTTACAAGGACATTACCAGAGCTGATAGATTACTTCTGTCATGTAACTGCGAACAGGTTGGTGGTCAATTCTCTACAAAATAAAAAATTGTGGTGTGACCAAATAAAGGTCCTCAGACTTCTGAAATAATTTGATACATTAGACAAGAATTAGAGCTCATGTTTACAACAGAATGTTAAAAAGAAACGATTGGCTATTCTGAATCTTTACACAAAGAGTGAGCAGAATGTGGGAATTCCTGTAGGTGAGATGTTACCGAAACTCTGTTCAGGGGAATCTTAATAGATACATGAGGGAGAATGTAAGGGAGGTATTTTTTTTTTCTGCTGAGAGGTGAAATAGGGCGAGAGGATGTTCGTGTGGATCCTAAACTCCAGCATTGTACTATGGGGCCGGTTGGCCTGGTTCTGTCCTGTGGATTTTATGTAATTAGTTTTACAGTTTTTAATTGTTTGGTTTGAAGCAATTTTAATTCCAAATAATATATATTTTCTTGCAGTTATTGTGGTGCATCATCCGACTGTTCTGCTCACCGTGAGCCCCAGTGAAGAAATCACAAGCAGCAGATTTGCAACCATCATCTGTTCAATCATTGATTTCCGTCCAAATTCAATCAAGGTGAAATGGCTGAAAAATGGACAAGCCATGGCCTCCGGCTTCGTCACCTCTCCCGGCTTTGAAGTGAACAGGAACTTCTCGGCGACCAGTCGGTTGACAGTCCCCGCTGGGGACTGGTTCAGTCACACGCTCTATACCTGCCAGGTCACTCATAAAAGGGTCACCCAAAGCCGAAACATCACCAAACCTGAGGGTAAGAGACACAACCCGAGGAAGTTCAAGGCCATTCTTGGTGTCAATCTCTTCCAAGCCAAGAAATATTTTGGAATGATTAAACGTCAGCGATTGTGTCCCATTTGCCAACTTGCCCATTTGTGTTTCCTTCCAAAGGAAACAAGAACACACTAAAGAAATCCTTTCATTTATAAAGCGCCCTCCCCAGCATCAGATTTTCCCAAAACACTTAGCAGCCAATGAATGACCGTGGAAATGTGCTCATTGTGGTAAAGTAGAATATTCAGCAGCGATTTGCTGCACAACAGTCACCAAGACCCTGGGACATGATGCTGACAGGATTTATTTATTTATTTTTTGATTTCATTCTGTTTGTTCAGGTACACATGTTGTCCAGGAAATAGACACACTTCAGCTCAGCATTTCGAACGTTTTCTTTTCATTTTTATTTCAAATTTCCAGCAATATTTGGCTTCTGGAACTAAAGACCATTATTGGTTTTGCTGTTGGGGAGTTAAACTAACTCAGGAGGAGCGTGGGAACAACGAGAGAATTTCAGCATGTAATAGCATGAATTCTGGGAGAGGCAGCTAACTCTAAAAGAGGGAATAGTCAGTTAATAGGCGGAGTCAGGATAAGGGAGCAAACAATGAATTCTAAATTAGCGTTGCACTGCATGTATGTGCATGCATGGAAAATAGTTAATAAAATGTGGGAGTTACAGGCACAGATTGCCTTTTGGGATTATTATGATAGGGTGATAACGGAGACCTAATTTAAGGAAGGACAGAATTGGGTGATACAAGATGTTCATAAAAGACAGGAAAGGACACAAACTGGAGGCGGGGTCGTGGTGGCGTTTTTGTTTAAGGAGAGTATTTCAGTACTGGCGAAAAATAATGTGTCAGGCGATTCAAGGACAGAACCAATTTGGCTGGAGCAAAGGAATAAGAATGGTGCAATTACATTGCTGGGTGTAATGTATAGACCGCAATAGCTAGTGGGAAGATGGAGAGGAGCAAGTAAATAACAGAGAGCTGTAAATATCATCGAGTAGTCATAACGGAGGGGGAAGGGTACATTACCCGAATACATACTGGGATAGTAGTACTGTAAGGGGCAGTGAGGGAGCAGCATTCCTAGATCATATTCTGGAGAATTTCTGACAGCAGTGTGTGTCCAGTGCAAGGAGAAAGGAGGCACTGCTAGACCTGGTTCTTGGGAATGAGGTGGGCCAAGTAAAGAAACTGATAGGAGGCGAGCATTTAGGGGACAGTGATCATTGTATCATAAGGTTTAGGATGACGGTGGAAAATGACATTGATCAATCCAGGGAAAGAGCAGCCAACTGGCAGAGAGCAGACTTCAATGGGGCAAGAATGGGCCTGGGCCTGATAGACTGGAACCAAAGGTTGGTGGGAAAAACAGTAGCTGAACATTGGGCTAACTTCAAAGAGAAGATGGTTTTGGCGCAGTCTAAGTATGTTCCCTCAAAAGAGAAGGGCAGGAGAAACAAGTCCAGAGCTCCCTGGATGGCAAAGGAGATAGAAATTAAGTTAAGGAAGAAAAGATGTCTTACAACAGGTGTCTGGTAGCAAATACATTTGAGAACCAAGCTTAATTCAGAAGTTTCAGAAAGGATGTGTAAAAGCAAATACGAGAATCAAAGAGGGATTATGAAAAAAATACTGACAGCTAACATAAAAGGAAATCCCAAGGTATTCTATAAGCATATCAATCGTAAAAAGGTTGTAAAAGGAGGAATAGACCGATCAGGGATCAAAAAGGGGATTTACACATAGCGGCAAGAGGCATGGCTGAGGTGTTAAATGAATACTTTGCAGCTGTCTTTACCTACGAGGTAGATACTGCCCAGGTTATGGTGACAGAGGAGGAAACTCAGTCACTAGAAGGGTTTGAAATTGCTAAGGATGAGGTATTGCATCAGCTGTCGGCTCCTAAAGTGGATAAGTCTCCGGGACAGGGTGATATTCGTCTAAGAGTATTGAAGGAAGTGAGAGTGGAATTGCAGAGGCACTGACAATAATCTTTCAGCGTCCCCTGCATTTGGACGAGGTGTTAAAGGACTGGAGAATTGCAAATATTACGCCCTTGTTCAAAAAAGTTTGTAAAGGTCTTCCCTGCAATTACAGACGATTCAGTTTAACTTCGGTGGTGGGGAAACTTCTAGAAACAATTATTCCGGATGGAATTAATATCATGTGGGATAATGTAGATTGATTAGGAAGAGTCATCATGGATTTATTAAAGGAAAATCCTGTATAACTAACTTGCTGGAGTTTATTCAAGAGGTAACAGAGATGGTTAATGAGGGCAAGGCCGTTGATATGGTCTATTTGGATTTCCAAAAGGCTTTCGACACAATGCCACACAACAGACCTGTGAGGAAAGTTATAGATGATGGACTTAAAGGGACAATAGCTAACTGGATAAATATTTATATATATAAATGATGTAGATCTTGGTTTGCAGGGGGCAATTTAAAGGATTGTGGAGGATGCAAAACTTGGGAGAATTTGGAGAAAGGTGACGTCACACTGACAAAGCAGGCATTCCTGGGCCTTAACAGTTGATGTTGAAGTTGGTGCCTCCCACAATACAATACTCACCCAGTACTACATTGCTGGTATCAGCTACACTTGTGTTCAAACATCTGGAGTGGGGATTGAACCCATGTTCTTTCTGAATCAGAATCCCCGGTGTCCAGGATTCTATTAGCTCACAAAACACGGTGACATTTTGTTCAAGAGTTGGACAGTGAGTGGGGAGTCAATGGTTTTAGTTTTACCCGAAATTGATTGTGGGTAGAATCGGTGTCTGCAGGCCTTTAGTGGTAATTGCCCACGACTTCAATTCTGACAAAGATATACACTTTATTTCTGCTGCTGTTTTCAGACTGAGCAGCGCTGATAGCAGTTTGCATAGTCTCGGCTGCATTTCTTTGAGTACAATAGTCTAATGAGTGATCGAATTGCGGTGTTTCAGTTAATTAATAAAGTGGGGAGAAAATGCTTAGTCCTCCAAATTAGAGATAGGAAACTAGTGAGGAAGCCGATTTTGGCAACATTTTCCTCACACTGTGAAATATTATCACTTTCATTTTCCCCAAGAATTTCTGAGGCTGGGAATCAATTGACATTTCAAAAAAAGAGATTAACATTTTTTTTTGAAAATGTTATCGCACATGACAGAACGAGGAGGATAAATGGGGTTAAGGCACACATTATTCTTACAGAGAGACATAGAGAGCTGAATGGTCTCCTCCTGTGCTGTTAGCGTTCTATCATTCTCTGATTCCTTGATTTCGGGACGAGTAATATTCTGTCTGTAAGACGATTGTACCTGAATTTATTCACATTGTTGGACCGGCATTTGGTTTAGTCATTCCCACTGGTTCTGGCTGGAAATACACAGGGAATGTTATGGAGTCTCCCGGAATTATTGCAAGTCATTGACCTTCAAACAATGAAGGCGTTAACAGGGCAGGGGGAGATCAGGTAAATATTCCTGTCGTGAGAGTGAAAGCTGAATACCGGATTTCTGATTCTGATGATGTTTTGGTTGACATTCATTTCTGCTTCACAGTTTCCGACTGCAACGACCCCGTAATTACTCTACAGCCGCCGCCAATAGCACAGGTCTTACTGGAGGCGACAGTGACCTTAACCTGTATCGTGAGTAACGCCCCTTATGGAGTCCTTGTGTCCTGGACACAAGAACAGAAGCCTTTGAAATCAGAGATTGCTGTCCAGCCGGGAGAGGATCCTAACAGCGTGGTCAGCCACCTGAACATCTCAACACAAGCCTGGCTGAGTGGGGCTGAGTTCTACTGCGTGGTGAGCCATCAGGATCTGCCGACTCCTTTAAGAAATTCCATCCACAAGGAAGAACGTGAGTGCTGAGAATGAATCAATAAGTGAGAGAGTGTGCAAATTCCCGGTGTAAGTTTAAGAACCAATAATCAATGCACAATGTACTAATGAGCAAGTCTGATTGGCAATTTCACTAACTATAACCCCTTGGTCCGTAAATGATGCATTTAAGTAGTAAATTCATATTTAGGTGAATGAACAAGAAACTGTGCTGCAGGGTTTGATTATATAATGTGGGAGGAGCTTGGTGTGGAGTTCAGACACCAGTACAGAGCTGTTCGGCCGAATGGCCTGTTACTGTTACTGATGAAACTTTCCAGTCCAATCCCGCATATTCTCAGAGCGAATGATTGCATCCACATCTGCTCCGATCTAGAAAGCCGGTCAGACCCCAAAGTGGAAAATGGAGATCTTGAAAAGTCAAAACAAAACACATTTCTCTCACATCTAACCACTGGTGTCATTGTCCCTGGAATTCTCCAGTTTTTTTTTTACATTTATTGTCAATTTTTTGCAGCTAAATATCCGCGGGAACCGTCCGTCTCTGTCCTCCTGCCCCCGGCTGAAGATGTCTCCGCTCAGAGATTCATTTCCCTCAGCTGCTTAGTGAGAGGTTTCTCCCCCCGAGAGATCTTCGTCAAGTGGACCGTCAATGACAAGCCGGTGAATCCGGGGAACTACAAGAACACCGAGGTGATGGCGGAGAACGGCAATAACTCCTTCTTCATGTACAGCCTGTTATCCATTGCAGCGGAGGAGTGGGCCAGCGGCGCTTCTTACTCCTGTGTGGTGGGACATGAAGCCATTCCCTTGAAATTCATCAACAGAACGGTTGATAAATCCAGCGGTAAACCGAGTTTTGTGAACATTTCCCTTGCACTGATGGACACCGTTAATTCATGTCAATGAGAATCTATCACTTACTTTTCGAACTTTAGTAGAAATAATAAAGGATCTTCCTCCAATTGTGAATTAAATACACAGCCACTTAATTAATTATTTTTTTTCCAGTTTTGCTAATGTTAGGCCTGTTTAGTTGATGTCGGGAATTTACAGGTCTCAGACCCGAGTCTTGTGCAATCCGTGCCCCCAGCTCAGATACACCCTGGGTTAGAGACAGAATAAAGCTCATTCATTACAGAATCCTGTAAAGTTACTTCACCAACTTGCCCCTCGCTGAGGTGAATTCTGACCATTTCCCATTTCCCACTAGCACACACAGTGGCAGCATTCAGATCCCATTGTTCCTGCTTCACTTTTCGTCCATCCATTCAAACTTCTACCAGCCGGATGTTGCCACATCGCACCCACTGGGAACTGAAGTGAGGGTCACAAGGGAAGGTGAAATCTATCTCGACTTAGCCAACATAGAAATGGGGAAGGGCATTAGCTAACGCAATGCACCTGCACATCCCCAACACAGATAACCGGAGTGGAAATTGTTTAGCCAACGAGAGAGAGTGGAGAGGGGAACATTAACTCACTAACCTCCCAATCCCAGTCACAGAGGGTTTAGAAGTGAACAGCTGTCTATGATATGAGTTCAGATACAAGGCGGCTTCTAGCTTCCTGCGCTCAGATTGTAATCTTCAATCATGGCAAACATATCATGGCAAATCATGGCAAAGTGATGTTTTGAAATGATTTTCAATCTCTTGTTCTTGTAAATCACAAGTTGCCAATGATTTTTCATAATCCAAATCTGAACTGCTGTTTCCATCCTTCCTGTTTTTCCGGTACTGTTTCTAATGTTTCTGGGGAACCTCTGTTTAATTGTTGCATTCTATCGCTTGATGTCACATTGAACCCCAAAGAAAACACATTCATACATAGAATGGCGAATTGTGTTCTCCATCGATCATACCTTCACTGTCAGGCCACGTTATTGATGTTCAGTGATACAAGAAACAACAACATAATACACACACACACTGACATAAGCTCATAAACACACACACACACACGGACTCACGTGCACACACAGAAACACACACAAGCACGCACACATACTCACACACACATTGACAGAAACAATGCAAGTGCACGAGTACATAACAATACACACATAAACACACACATGCACACATACACACAGGCAAAGACAGACAGACACACACCCTGGCACAAGATCACACGCACACACAGACACACACACACACACACGCACACACATACACACACACACATATACACATACAGACAAAGACAGGCTCACACACACCCTGGCACAAGATTACCTACACACATGCACACTCACACACACACAACAAAGACACACACACAATCTGACACCAGATCTCTCTCTTTCTCTCTCTCACAGACAAATGCACACAGCGACACAGAGATACAAACACATGCATACACAACCAGTGATAGGAAAATGCACACACAATAGTACGTAAAACATACACACATACACACACCCAAACACCCACACATACACACACACAGACAAAGACACTGTCACACACACCCTGGCAAAAGATCACAAACGGACTCACACACACATAACAAAGGCACACACCCAATCTGAAACCAGATCTCTCTCTCCGTCTCTCACAGACAAACACACACAGAGACACACACATGCACTGAAACCAAATTGCGTACAAACACGTACACAAAGGCAGGCACACACACACAAACATGAACAAGCACACACATCCACATGAACACACACATACACACACACACACACACACACACACTCCCGCGTGCACTGGATCATGCTCACATGCTCGAACAAATCAACACAGAAGACATACACACATGCAGACAAAAACACGCAGACAGACATACACACACACATACACACACACACACATACATAAACAAGCAAACACATCCACGCACAAACACGCACACACAACATTGGATCATGCCCGAACACATAAACAAAGGCTGACATAAACACAGTGAGAGAAAAGCACACGGACAGGCACAGATGCACATATAAGCACACACACACATACGTAAACAAGCACACACATCCCCACACACACACTAACATCCACACACACACACAAATGCACACAGGCTTTGACACAGACATGCACACACAGACGCACTTACAGACACACAAACACATGCATATATGAACACGCATACAGTTATGCACAGATATACACACATTCAGGCACACATGCAGGCAGACAGATGCACACACACTAACACATCCACTGGATCATACACATATGCCCGAACAGATAAACACAGACTGGCATTGACACAGACAGACAAAATTACACAGACAGACACAGAGGCACACACGCATGCATGCACATACACAGACACACACACAAACATACAAACATACATAAACAAGCACACACATTGACGCACACACACACATTCACACACACACACACACACACACACACACTCACAAACGCACTCTGATAGACACACACAAACATAGGCATGCGCACACACACACTCACACATGCATAAACGAGCATACATACAGGCATACACCGACATACACACATTCGTGCACACACGCAGGCAGATAGACACACACACCCACCCACTGGATCATGCACACTTGCCCGATCACATAAACACAGACTGACATTGACACAGACAGACAAAAGCACGCACCCAGACACAGAGGCATCACACACACACAAAAGCATATGTAAACAAGCACACACATCGACATACACACACACACATTCACACACACACACATTCACACACACACACATTCACGCACACACACATACACAAACACACACACATTTGGATAGATACAAACCCACAGACATTGAAGCAGACATGCACACACACATGCACTTACAGACACACACACACACACACACACACACACATGCATACATGAGATCGCATACAGGCAAAACAGAGGTACACACATTCGAGCACACAAGCAGACAGGCAGACAGAGACACACAGAAGCACACATACATCATAAAGAGAAACACACACTCACACACATCCAGACACAAGATCACACACACACATACGCAAACACACACACAATCACACAGGCATATACACAAACCCGCGCACACATATTCACACAAACACACACACACACAAACACATGGACGCATACACACAAAAACAAATTGAGTCACACGATCAAAACACACAAACACACATGTAAACGCACACCCACACACTGATAAAATACACACACAAACACACACACAGGCAGAAGATCGCACACACACACACACACACACACACATACACAAACATGCATAGGTACACAGAAACAAACACACAGGTTCGTGCATAGGCACGGGAAAAGAGGCACACGTACACAAACACGTGCAAGCATGCATGGATACATAGGCAGGCATACACGCGCACACACATACACATACATACACAAGCACAAGCATACATATACACACAAACCAGCACACAGACACATATACACATAGCCACACACACAAGCACACAAGAATGCACATGCAAACACAGACCCACACAATGATAAACATGCACAGGCATACACACACAAACAAACCCACACTCACAAGTACACACACACACACACACACACACACACAAGAGTACACATATACATAGAAAATATGCAGACATGCAACTCACAGGAACACACAGCACATATGCACAGATGCAACCTCACACTCAGAAATATACACTCACTCTCGACAAACAGACACACAGACAGACACACTCACGCACAAGCAAGCACCTGAAAATGCAGATATCCTCTCACACACATGCACACACAGTCACACACATGCAAACGGTTGTGAGCAAACACACAAACACACATGCATGGATGCACTCAACACACACAATTACAGATATACACAACCCCATAAACAGGCTCAGACAGGTCCTGTAAGTTTGTACATGAACATGTTCATTACTGTGCTTCAACGAGCACAACAGTACAGAATTAAGGACACACTATCATACACAATAGTGCACATGCATAGGCATTTGTACACACACATTAAAAATCGACAAACGGGTACACAGACAAATAGATGAGCAGACAGTAACATTTTCACAAACATAGTGCAAGAAACAACTATGAATACATCCACGCACTCACATTAAAACAAACATATGTAAACACACGCTTTAGTAAACATAGATACGTAAATATACATTAAGACAAAGCTAGAAACATCCAAGAACACATAACGGCACGCCTCAACATACTCACACGCTCATGGGGGCACAATCATTAACATATCAAACATAGAACATAAAAAGGCACAATATCAGATATATTAACAGGCATGGACGTAAATAAACTCCTTAACACAGACATTAATAAGTGAACATAAACATCAACGCATACAGACACATTAACACACTGATACACATTCATTTACAAATGGACAAACATACACACAAAGGCGGGCCACATATAAATAAGCATATCAACACTCATGCCACATGAACACACACATCAACGCTCATACAACAGGGCACACAAACACAGTTAAAGGCAGAGCAAGAGATACACGTGCACATATACGCAAATATTTAAAAAACACAAAGGCAAATGCCAGGCTAAAGACGAAAGAATATTTTAAATCTATTTTTTTTAAAGGACACATCTTCCAAAAATTTCTGGGAGCACATAAAGACCCAGGAGACAGGCTGAAGCAATGTTCTTAATCATAAACTGATTTAAGTTAATTATGTGCCAAACATTACCACCACAAATAAACAAACAAGATCAAAATTCACAAAAGATAGCTAACAGAGTTCAGAGTCTTGGAATTAATAGCTATCAGTACTTATCATTAAAATAATTGTGATCAATTAGCAAACCTCCTGCAATTTCCACCATAATATAATCCAGTGATAGGTCGTACTAAATTCATCCAAAATAAACTGGCATCGAAGGAATAAAAACACATTTTCCAGTAGGGGCAGGATGAGAAATGTAAAGTGAGAGCAGCTGTGGAGTTAGTAACAGACAGAGATTGTTGAGAGTCACTTATTCATTAATAGATATGCATTGAAAACTTAATTACTGAACAGATCAAAAGCTTGAGGAAGATACAATAGAATTAATATATTAAAAAAACGGTAAGACACCCTCGATTAATAAGAATGTAATTAAAATTTCTCGGTTATATCCCTGTAGATTCCACAGACCGCATCTGGATTGAAGACAATGAGGACGATAACGGGAACATCTGGACAACCGCTTCCACATTCATTGTCCTGTTCTTCCTGAGCATTTTCTACAGCACTGCCGTCACTCTGGCGAAGGTGAGAAGATTCAATCCACTAACACTACAATCTGACAGAAGCGGTTTGAAAACTTTCTAAATATTTGAACAATTAAAAACTATAACATAAATGCACAAGATCATAAACATCTGCTTCATTATTTTCTCCCTCTTTTACAGATCAAGTGATCGGTTGAACTTGGACCCCGTAGCTTTTCCTCAGCTGTTCATTAAATCTCTGTATTTCAATTTAAAATATGTTCTCTTAATGATCCCGAATCTGTGACCGAGCCTCTAACAGTATTTCTGTGATCCTGTAAGAAATGTGCGAAATGGTAATGGTTGTAATGTAATTGTAGCATCTAATTTCCCTGGAATTAGGATTTCAATTTTAATTAAATAACTTTTCTCATTCCTTATTCACTATTGCCCCCTTCCCTTTCCATTGAGCCGCTGTTTTCTTTTTCTGATCTATGTTCCAGTGGTACATACAGTTTACCAACTCAGAGCGCATATGGACTCAGAGCGCATGTGTTCTGTTCCCAACGTGACTTCAGGAATTATATTCACTTCTGTTAACTTTAAAATAAACTTTCCTGTAAAATAGTCTCTGAAATTACTAATAAATCTGGAATGAAAAGTGAACTAACTGTGACTTTGCTGAATTCCTTTCTCCAAGGCCCATCGACACCGCTCCATTTTCCCTATTGCACATTTCTCTCAGTTTTACCAGTCCTGTCTGGGATCTGTTTCCACCCATCGCCCCATCCGTGTAAGGAGACCTTTATCTCTGTTTCTAACAATTGCCCGAGGCAGAATGAATGAACAGGGAGTGTCACCTCGGCGATTTCACTCTGGACGGTCACAGTCACATGTCTGGCAATTCCAAACTGTAGGGTTCGGCTTCATCGGAGGCTGATATAGGACAGGAAATTGGAGCATAAAACGCCCATTACAATGCCCCATCAAACATTCCCACGGTTGGTGCAGCCAGGATCAGCAACAGGGTAAAGATCCCTCTGCATTGTTGGATTAAACACTTTGAAGGTGGGGATGCCACAGGCTAGATATATGACACAGGCAGAATAAGGAGCACAAACCAATGGGTGTATCCAGGGACTGAAGCGTATCTGGCACTGATATATTATTAAGTACAACTCCTGCAAATTATTACAGAGCTTTAGGTCTCTTGGACATACCTGGGGGGACAAAACTGCGAAAATGCTCAAAGACGGGGTTCAATGTTATGCAGCAAGTAACCATAAACATGAGGCTTGTTCCCAGACCCTGGGGCCGATCGGACACTGAGACACTGGCTTCGCATTTTCTGTTAAATACACAAACAGACATAGCCCACACCTCGCCCTGCCCCACCCCTTTCTGTTAAGCATATACACGTCCTTATTCCGGTAAACACACATTGACTCTCCACTTCCACCTTTTCTGTTAAATCCATTAGCCCTGTCATTTTCCCTTATGCTTCGATAATGAATCGTATTCCTGATCAGCTCAGTCGTACTGATACCATCTCCCTGAACTCACTGAACATCACCCCAGGGATCCGTTCTCCCTGCTCCATTCCCTCTGATACCAATTTCCTGAACTCACTGAACATCACCCCAGGGGTAAACATAGAAAGTGCTGGAAAGCTCGGCAGGTCTGATAGCATCTCCAGTTATCTCCACTTGCCTGGGTGAGCGCGGTTCCAACAACACACTAGAAGTTCGACACCATCCAGCAAAGTCGCTCAATTGTTGACAGCTCATCTACCAGCTTCACCATTCACTCCCTCCACCACCGCCGCACAGTAGCAGCAGTGTGTGCCAATTACTAGATGCACTGCAGGAACTCATCAAGGCTCCTTCGATAGCACCTTTCACACCCACGACATCTACCATCTAGAAAGACAAGGGCAACAGATACATGGGAACACCACCACCTGGAATTTCCTTCAAGGGCACTCACCATTTTGACTTGGAAATGTATCGCTGCTCCTTCGCTGTCGCTGGGTCAAAATTCTGGATCTCCCTTCCTAACAGCACTGTGTGTGTACCTACACTACATGGACTGTAGCGGTTCAAGAAGGCAGCTCACCATCACCTTCTCAAGGGCAATTACGGATGGGCAGAGAAATGTTGGACTCACCAACGAAGCCCACGTCCCTTGAAATAATAATAAATAATTTTCTAACTGATCATTGGGAATAGAAAAGCCGATTCTTGGAAACAAAATGGACAGCCTGATATCACTTTGTAAACAATAGAAAACAACCCAATAGTTATTAATAAATAGTTGCAGTATTAAACTATCTGCAATTAAAATGCAGGAACACTTTGGGATTTAACACATTCACTGAGGGCGGAGATGGGCTGAAGGTTATCACTGAAGTTAATGTAGGGGAATTATTCTTTATTCAGTTTTTTATTCAGAAAAGCGTTATTAGAAAATCGGAGATTTAAAGGAATGGGCAATTTCCGAGAGACAGAGGGAGAGAGAGAGAGTTCATTAAGTTTCAGTGAGTTAGACTCTGTCTCAGGGAGAGAGATGACAGACATTAAGTAAGTGTGCTGACAAACATGCACATCTTAGCAAAGAAATGGTCAGTATCACATGAAATTCTAAACAAGAGCACAACAGAATGTACTACTAATAAATATTTACGATATTAGGCGATCTGTAGTTACAGGTTGAATAAGAGAAAATAAAAAAAGCTGAAACATTCTGGTGAAGATAAATCTTTTATCTTTGCAGAATGATATAGCATGATTTCATTTAACACAGACACACACAAAAGGTGATGTCTCATATGTAATTCTGTTGGCTGTAATGCAAATTAATATGAGGAGCTGCTTGGAACAACCAGTCAATGGGAAACCTCTAGTTTTAGGCCAAAGTGAGAGGCCCATTTCTAACTCAACATCCACTTTATAGAGACATAGACAAGTGAATTAACAACAGAGACAGAGTTTGGTGTGGTAATTACTGAGACAGGGCCTAGTGCAATTTAAGCAAAGACATTACAGGTGCAGAAATAATCGAGACAGCATCTAATGTTACTTAAGCAAAGATGTGACTGAGTGCACGAATAACAGGGATGGGGACAAGAGCTATATTAACATGGACAGGGTCTACTGCTATAATAGCGGAGACGGGATTACAGGGCCTGGATCAATATCAAGTGAAATAGGGCAGTTATTACAGGCACAGGGCCTAGAGTAATTGCTTCCTAGAGAGAGTCTAAGTCGTAATAATGGAGACTGCTGCCAGTGTAAGAGAGACAGGTATGATGTCGTGGAGTAAAATCAGGGAAAGGGATAGTGGAATAGAAGCAGAGACAGAGGTACAAAGACAAAGCCTCTGCAAAGACAGGATCCATTTTAATTGAAAAGACAGACAAGGTCGTGTGTGATACAGGCTGATACAGAATCTAGTGTAACTTGTTCTGAAATGGTCTAGCGGAATATAAATGTAGACATGATTGAGTGTGTTATAAGCAGGGCCGCGATTAGTGGAACATAAGTGAGGCAGTGCAGAGTGTAGTAATAATTGAGACAGGATCTTGTGTAATACGAACCTGCCTTGTGTAGCAATAACACAGACCGGATCCAGTATAAGAAAACTGATACACGGTCTAGTGGAGCTTCACATAATCCAGCACTCTTTGTAATATAATCTGACACAGTGTCTGGTGAATTAAATACCTGCAAAGGTACGAGATTAATAAAAACAG
>JANJGN010005253.1:0-24886 GCA_026770705.1 Isurus oxyrinchus
AACAGACGCAAACAGAGTGAAACAGAGGCAAACAGAGTGAAACAGAGGCAAACAGAGTGAAACAGAGGCAAACAGAATTAAACAGAGGCAAACAGACTTCAACAGGGGCAAACAGACTTAAACAGAGGCAAACAGAGTTAAAAAGACTTAAAGATAGGCAAACAGAGTGAAACAGAGGCAAACAGACTTAAACAGAGGCAAAGAGACTTAAACAGAGGCAAGCATAGTGAAACAGAGCAAATAGAGTGAAACAGAGGCAAGCAGAGTGAAACAGAGGCAAACAGAGTGCAACAGAGTGAAACAGAGGCAAATAGAGTGAAACAGAGGCAAACAGAGTGAAACAGAGGCAAACAGAGTGAAACATAGGCAAACAGAGTGAAACAGAGCAAAAAGAGTGAAACAGATGCAAACAGAGTGAAACAGACTTAAACAGAGTGAAACAGAGGCAAACAGAGCGAAACAGAGGCAAACAGAGTGAAACAGAGGCAAACAGAGTGAAACAGTGGCAAACAGACTGAAACAGAGGGAAACAGACTTAAACAGAGGCAAACAGAGTGAAACAGAGGCAAACAGAGTGAAACAGAGGCAAACAGAGTGAAACAGAGGCAACCAGAGTGAGGCAGAGGCAAACAGAGTGAAACAGACGCAGACAGAGTGAAACAGAGGCAAACAGAGTGAAACAGATGCAAACAGAGTGAACCAGGGGCAAACAGAGTGAAACAGAGGCAAACAGAGTGAAAAAGAGGCAAACAGACTTAAACAGAGGCAAACAGAGTGAAACAGAGGCAAACAGAGTAAAACAGAGGCAAACAGAGTGAAACAGGGGAAACAGAGTGAAACAGAGGCAACCTGAGTGAGGCAGAGGCAAACAGACTTAAACAGAGGCAAACAGAGTTAAACAGACTTAAACAGAGGCAAACAGAATGAAACAGAGGCAAAAAGAGTGAAACAGAGTGAAACAGAGGCAAACAGAGTGAAACAGAGGCAAACAGAGTGAAACAGAGGCAACCAGAGTGAGGCAGAGGCAACAGAGTGAAACAGAGGCAAACAGAGTGAAACAGAGGCAACCAGAGTGAGGCAGAGGCAAACAAAGTGAAACAGAGGCAAACAGAGTGAAACAGAGGCAAACAGAGGCATACAGTGTGAAACAGAGGCAAACAGAGTGAAACAGAGGCAGACTGAGTGAAACAGAGGGCAAAAAGAGTGAAACAGAGTCAAGCAGAGTGAAACGGTGGCAAACAGAGTGAAACAGAGGCAAACAGAGTGAAACAGAGGCAAACAGACTGAAACAGAGGCAATCAGACTTAAGAGAGGCAAACAAGCTTCAACAGAAGCAAATAGACTTGAACAGAGGCAAACAGACTTAAACAGAGGCAGATAGGCTTAAACAGATGCAAACAGACTTAAACAGAGGCAAACAAAGTGAAACAGAGGCAAACAGAGTGAAACAGAGGCAAACAGAGTGAAACAGAGGCGGACTGAGTGAAACAGATGCAAACAGAGTGAAACAGAGGCAAACAGAGTGAAACCGAGGCAAACAGAGTGAGAAACAGGCAAACAGAGTGAAACAGAGGCATACAGCGTGAAACAGACTTAAACAGAGTGAAACAGAGGCAAACAGAGTGAAACAGAGGCAAACAGAGTGAAACAGAGGCAAACAGAGTGAAACAGAGGCAAACAGAGGGAAACAGACGCAAACAGAGTGAAACAGAGGCAAACAGAGTGAAACAGAGGCAAACAGAGTGAAACAGAGGCAAACAGAGGGTAACAGACGCAAACAGAGTGAAACAGAAGCAAACAGAGTGAAACAGAGGCAAACAGAGTGAAACAGAGGCAAACAGAATTAAACAGAGGCAAACAGACTTAAACAGGGGCAAACAGACTTAAACAGAAGCAAACAGAGTTAAGAAAATTTAAAGATAGGCAAACAGAGTGAAACAGAGGCAAACAGACTTAAACAGAGGCAAAGAGACTTAAACAGAGGCAAGCATAGTGAAACAGAGTGAAACAGAGGCAAATAGAGTGAAACAGAGGCCAGCAGAGTGAAACAGAGGCAAACAGAGTGAAACAGAGGCAAATAGAGTGAAACAGAGGCAAACAGAGTGAAACAGAGGCAAACAGAGTGAAACAGAGGCAAACAGAGTGAAACAGAGGCAAACAGAGTGAAACAGATGCAAACAGAGTGAAACAGACTTAAACAGAGTGAAACAGAGGCAACAGAGCGAAACAGAGGCAAGCAGAGTGAAACAGAGGCAAACAGAGTGAAACAGAGGCAAACAGACTGAAACAGAGGGAAACAGACTTAAACAGAGGCAAACAGAGTGAAACAGAGGCAAACAGTGTGAAACAGAGGCAAACAGAGTGAAACAGAGGCAACCAGAGTGAGGCAGAGGCAAACAGAGTGAAACAGAGGCAGACAGAGTGAAACAGAGGCAAACAGAGTGAAACAGATGCAAACAGAGTGAACCAGGGGCAAACAGAGTGAAACAGAGGCAAACAGAGTGAAAAAGAGGCAAACAGACTTAAACAGAGGCAAACAGAGTGAAACAGAGGCAAACAGAGTAAAACAGAGGCAAGCAGCGTGAAACAGAGGCAAAAAGAGTGAAACAGAGGCAAACAGAGTGAAACAGAGGCAAACAGACTTAAACAGAGGCAAACAGAGTTAAACAGACTTAAAAAAGAGGCAAACAGAATGAAACAGAGGCAAAAAGAGTGAAACAGAGTGAAACAGAGGCAAACAGAGTGAAACAGAGGCAAACAGAGTGAAACAGAGGCAACCAGAGTGAGGCAGAGGCAACAGAGTGAAACAGAGGCAAACAGAGTGAAACAGAGGCAAACAGAGTGAAACAGAGGCAAACAGAGTGAAACAGAGGCAAACAGACTTAAACAGAGGCAAAGAGACTTAAACAGAGGCCAGCATAGTGAAACAGAGGCAAATAGAGTGAAACAGAGGCAAGCAGAGTGAAATAGAGGCAAACAGAGTGAAACAGAGTGAAACAGAGGCAAATAGAGTGAAACAGAGGCAAACAGAGTGAAAAAGAGGCAAACAGAGTGAAACATAGGCAAACAGAGTGAAACAGAGGCAAACAGAGTGAAACAGATGCAAACAGAGTGAAACAGACTTAAACAGAGTGAAACAGAGGCAAACAGAGCGAAACAGAGGCAAACAGAGTGAAACAGAGGCAAACAGAGTGAAACAGTGGCAAACAGACTGAAACAGAGGGAAACAGACTTAAACAGAGGCAAACAGAGTGAAACAGAGGCAAACAGAGTGAAACAGAGGCAAACAGAGTGAAACAGAGGCAACCAGAGTGAGGCAGAGGCAAACAGAGTGAAACAGAGGCAGACAGAGTGAAACAGAGGCAAACAGAGTGAAACAGATGCAAACAGAGTGAACCGGGGCAAACAGAGTGAAACAGAGGCAAACAGAGTGAAAAAGAGGCAAACAGACTTAAACAGAGGCAAACAGAGTGAAACAGAGGCAAACAGAGTAAAACAGAGGCAAACAGAGTGAAACAGGGAAACAGAGTGAAACAGAGGCAACCTGAGTGAGGCAGAGGCAAACAGACTTAAACAGAGGCAAACAGAGTTAAACAGACTTAAACAGAGGCAAACCGAATGAAACAGAGGCAAAAAGAGTGAAACAGAGTGAAACAGAGGCAAACAGAGAGTGAAACAGAGGCAAACAGAGTGAAACAGAGGCAACCCAGAGTGAGGCAGAGGCAACAGAGTGAAACAGAGGCAAACAGAGTGAAACAGAGGCAAACAGAGTGAAACAGAGGCAACCAGAGTGAGGCAAGAGGCAAACAAGTGAACAGAGAACAGAGGAACAGAGCAAACAGAGTGAAACAGAGGCATACAGTGTGAAACAGAGGCAAACAGAGTGAAACAGAGGCAGACTGAGTGAAACAGAGGCAAACAGAGTGAAACAGAGTCAAGCAGAGTGAAACGGTGGCAAACAGAGTGAAACAGAGGCAAACAGAGTAAAACAGAGGCAAACAGACTGAAACAGAGGCAATCAGACTTAAAGAGAGGCAAACAAACTTCAACAGAAGCAAATAGACTTGAACAGAGGCAAACAGACTTAAACAGAGGCAGATAGGCTTAAACAGATGCAAACAGACTTAAACAGAGGCAAACAAAGTGAAACAGAGGCAAACAGAGTGAAACAGAGGCAAACAGAGTGAAACAGAGGCGGACTGAGTGAAACAGATGCAACAGAGTAACAGAGCAAACAGAGTGAAACCGAGGCAAACAGTGAGAAACAGGCAAACAGAGTGAAACAGAGGCAAACAGCGTGAAACAGACTTAAACAGAGTGAAACAGAGGCAAACAGAGTGAAACAGAGGCAAACAGAGTGAAACAGAGGCAAACAGAGTGAAACAGAGGCAAACAGAGGGAAACAGACGCAAACAGAGTGAAACAGAGGCAAACAGAGTGAAACAGAGGCAAACAGAGTGAAACAGAGGCAAACAAGGGGTAACAGACGCAAACAGAGTGAAACAGAAGCAAACAGAGTGAAACAGAGGCAAACAGAGTGAAACAGAGGCAAACAGAATTAAACAGAGGCAAACAGACTTAAACAGGGGCAAACAGACTTAAACAGACGCAAACAGAGTTAAGAAAATTTAAAGATAGGCAAACAGAGTGAAACAGAGGCAAACAGACTTAAACAGAGGCAAAGAGACTTAAACAGAGGCAAGCATAGTGAAACAGAGTGAAACAGAGGCAAATAGAGTGAAACAGAGGCAAGCAGAGTGAAACAGAGGCAAACAGAGTGAAACAGAGGCAAATAGAGTGAAACAGAGGCAAACAGAGTGAAACAGAGGCAAACAGAGTGAAACAGAGGCAAACAGAGTGAAACAGAGGCAAACAGAGTGAAACAGATGCAAACAGAGTGAAACAGACTTAAACAGAGTGAAACAGAGGCAACAGAGCGAAACAGAGGCAAGCAGAGTGAAACAGAGGCAAACAGAGTGAAACAGAGGCAAACAGACTGAAACAGAGGGAAACAGACTTAAACAGAGGCAAACAGAGTGAAACAGAGGGCAAACAGTGTGAAACAGAGGCAAACAGAGTGAAACAGAGGCAACCAGAGTGAGGCAGAGGCAAACAGAGTGAAACAGAGGCAGACAGAGTGAAACAGAGGCAAACAGAGTGAAACAGATGCAAACAGAGTGAACCAGGGGCAAACAGAGTGAAACAGAGGCAAACAGAGTGAAAAAGAGGCAAACAGACTTAAACAGAGGCAAACAGAGTGAAACAGAGGCAAACAGAGTAAAACAGAGGCAAGCAGCGTGAAACAGAGGCAAAAAGAGTGAAACAGAGGCAAACAGAGTGAAACAGAGGCAAACAGACTTAAACAGAGGCAAACAGAGTTAAACAGACTTAAAAAGAGGCAAACAGAATGAAACAGAGGCAAAAAGAGTGAAACAGAGTGAAACAGAGGCAAACAGAGTGAAACAGAGGCAAACAGAGTGAAACAGAGGCAACCAGAGTGAGGCAGAGGCAAACAAAGTGAAACAGAGGCAAACAGAGTGAAACAGAGGCAAACAGACTTAAACAGAGGCAAAGAGACTTAAACAGAGGCCAGCATAGTGAAACAGAGGCAAATAGAGTGAAACAGAGGCAAGCAGAGTGAAATAGAGGCAAACAGAGTGAAACAGAGTGAAACAGAGGCAAATAGAGTGAAACAGAGGCAAACAGAGTGAAACAGAGGCAAACAGAGTGAAACATAGGCAAACAGAGTGAAACAGAGGCAAACAGAGTGAAACAGATGCAAACAGAGTGAAACAGACTTAAACAGAGTGAAACAGAGGCAAACAGAGCGAAACAGAGGCAAACAGAGTGAAACAGAGGCAAACAGAGTGAAACAGTGGCAAACAGACTGAAACAGAGGGAAACAGACTTAAACAGAGGCAAACAGAGTGAAACAGAGGCAAACAGAGTGAAACAGAGGCAAACAGAGTGAAACAGAGGCAACCAGAGTGAGGGCAGAGGCAAACAGAGTGAAACAGAGGCAGACAGAGTGAAACAGAGGCAAACAGAGTGAAACAGATGCAAACAGAGTGAACCGGGGCAAACAGAGTGAAACAGAGGCAAACAGAGTGAAAAAGAGGCAAACAGACTTAAACAGAGGCAAACAGAGTGAAACAGAGGCAAACAGAGTAAAACAGAGGCAAACAGAGTGAAACAGGGGAAACAGAGTGAAACAGAGGCAACCTGAGTGAGGCAGAGGCAAACAGACTTAAACAGAGGCAAACAGAGTTAAACAGACTTAAACAGAGGCAAACAGAATGAAACAGAGGCAAAAAGAGTGAAACAGAGTGAAACAGAGGCAAACAGAGTGAAACAGAGGCAAACAGAGTGAAACAGAGGCAACCAGAGTGAGGCAGAGGCAACAGAGTGAAACAGAGGCAAACAGAGTGAAACAGAGGCAAACAGAGTGAAACAGAGGCAACCAGAGTGAGGCAGAGGCAAACAAAGTGAAACAGAGGCAAACAGAGTGAAACAGAGGCAAACAGAGTGAAACAGAGGCATACAGTGTGAAACAGAGGCAAACAGAGTGAAACAGAGGCAGACTGAGTGAAACAGAGGCAAACAGAGTGAAACAGAGGCAAACAGAGTGAAACAGAGGCAAACAGACTGAAACAGAGGCAATCAGACTTAAAGAGAGGCAAACAAACTTCAACAGAAGCAAATAGACTTGAACAGAGGCAAACAGACTTAAACAGAGGCAGATAGGCTTAAACAGATGCAAACAGACTTAAACAGAGGCAAACAAAGTGAAACAGAGGCAAACAGAGTGAAACAGAGGCAAACAGAGTGAAACAGAGGCATACAGTGTGAAACAGAGGCAAACAGAGTGAAACAGAGGCAGACTGAGTGAAACAGAGGCAAACAGAGTGAAACAGAGGCAAACAGAGTGAAACAGAGGCAAACAGAGTGAAACAGAGGCAAACAGAGTGAAACAGAAGCAAACAGAATTAAACAGAGGCAAACAGACTTCAACAGGGGCAAACAGACTTAAACAGAGGCAAACAGAGTTAAAAAGACTTAAAGATAGGCAAACAGAGTGAAACAGAGGCAAACAGACTTAAACAGAGGCAAAGAGACTTAAACAGAGGCAAGCATAGTGAAACAGAGGCAAATAGAGTGAAACAGAGGCAAGCAGAGTGAAACAGAGGCAAACAGAGTGCAACAGAGTGAAACAGAGGCAAATAGAGTGAAACAGAGGCAAACAGAGTGAAACAGAGGCAAACAGAGTGAAACATAGGCAAACAGAGTGAAACAGAGGCAAACAGAGTGAAACAGATGCAAACAGAGTGAAACAGACTTAAACAGAGTGAAACAGAGGCAAACAGAGCGAAACAGAGGCAAACAGAGTGAAACAGAGGCAAACAGAGGGAAACAGTGGCAAACAGACTGAAACAGAGGGAAACAGACTTAAACAGAGGCAAACAGAGTGAAACAGAGGCAAACAGAGTGAAACAGATGCAAACAGAGTGAACCGGGGCAAACAGAGTGAAACAGAGGCAAACAGAGTGAAAAAGAGGCAAACAGACTTAAACAGAGGCAAACAGAGTGAAACAGAGGCAAACAGAGTAAAAACAGAGGCAAACAGAGTGAAACAGGGGAAACAGAGTGAAACAGAGGCAACCTGAGTGAGGCAGAGGCAAACAGACTTAAACAGAGGCAAACAGAGTTAAACAGACTTAAACAGAGGCAAACAGAATGAAACAGAGGCAAAAAGAGTGAAACAGAGTGAAACAGAGGCAAACAGAGTGAAACAGAGGCAAACAGAGTGAAACAGAGGCAACCAGAGTGAGGCAGAGGCAACAGAGTGAAACAGAGGCAAACAGAGTGAAACAGAGGCAAACAGAGTGAAACAGAGGCAACCAGAGTGAGGCAGAGGCAAACAAAGTGAAACAGAGGCAAACAGAGTGAAACAGAGGCAAACAGAGTGAAACAGAGGCATGCAGTGTGAAACAGAGGCAAACAGAGTGAAACAGAGGCAGACTGAGTGAAACAGAGGCAAACAGAGTGAAACAGAGTCAAGCAGAGTGAAACGGTGGCAAACAGAGTGAAACAGAGGCAAACAGAGTAAAACAGAGGCAAACAGACTGAAACAGAGGCAATCAGACTTAAAGAGAGGCAAACAAACTTCAACAGAAGCAAATAGACTTGAACAGAGGCAAACAGACTTAAACAGAGGCAGATAGGCTTAAACAGATGCAAACAGACTTAAACAGAGGCAAACAAATTGAAACAGAGGCAAACAGAGTGAAACAGAGGCAAACAGAGTGAAACAGAGGCGGACTGAGTGAAACAGATGCAAACAGAGTGAAACAGAGGCAAACAGAGTGAAACCGAGGCAAACAGAGTGAGAAACAGGCAAACAGAGTGAAACAGAGGCAAACAGCGTGAAACAGACTTAACAGAGTGAAACAGAGGCAAACAGAGTGAAACAGAGGCAAACAGAGTGAAACAGAGGCAAACAGACTTAAACAGAGGCAAACAGAGGGAAACAGACGCAAACAGAGTGAAACAGAGGCAAACAGAGTGAAACAGAGGCAAACAGAGTGAAACAGAGGCAAACAGAGGGTAACAGACGCAAACAGAGTGAAACAGAAGCAAACAGAGTGAAACAGAGCAAACAGAGTGAAACAGAGGCAAACAGAATTAAACAGAGGCAAACAGACTTAAACAGGGGCAAACAGACTTAAACAGAAGCAAACAGAGTTAAGAAAATTTAAAGATAGGCAAACAGAGTGAAACAGAGGCAAACAGACTTAAACAGAGGCAAAGAGACTTAAACAGAGGCAAGCATAGTGAAACAGAGTGAAACAGAGGCAAATAGAGTGAAACAGAGGCAAGCAGAGTGAAACAGAGGCAAACAGAGTGAAACAGAGGCAAATAGAGTGAAACAGAGGCAAACAGAGTGAAACAGAGGCAAACAGAGTGAAACAGAGGCAAACAGAGTGAAACAGAGGCAAACAGAGTGAAACAGATGCAAACAGAGTGAAACAGACTTAAACAGAGTGAAACAGAGGCAACAGAGCGAAACAGAGGCAAGCAGAGTGAAACAGAGGCAAACAGAGTGAAACAGAGGCAAACAGACTGAAACAGAGGGAAACAGACTTAAACAGAGGCAAACAGAGTGAAACAGAGGCAAACAGTGTGAAACAGAGGCAAACAGAGTGAAACAGAGGCAACCAGAGTGAGGCAGAGGCAAACAGAGTGAAACAGAGGCAGACAGAGTGAAACAGAGGCAAACAGAGTGAAACAGATGCAAACAGAGTGAACCAGGGGCAAACAGAGTGAAACAGAGGCAAACAGAGTGAAAAAGAGGCAAACAGACTTAAACAGAGGCAAACAGAGTGAAACAGAGGCAAACAGAGTAAAACAGAGGCAAGCAGCGTGAAACAGAGGCAAAAAGAGTGAAACAGAGGCAAACAGAGTGAAACAGAGGCAAACAGACTTAAACAGAGGCAAACAGAGTTAAACAGACTTAAAAAGAGGCAAACAGAATGAAACAGAGGCAAAAAGAGTGAAACAGAGTGAAACAGAGGCAAACACAGTGAAACAGAGGCAAACAGAGTGAAACAGAGGCAACCAGAGTGAGGCAGAGGCAACAGAGTGAAACAGAGGCAAACAGAGTGAAACAGAGGCAAACAGAGTGAAACAGAGGCAAACAGAGTGAAACAGAGGCAACCAGAGTGAGGCAGAGGCAAACAAAGTGAAACAGAGGCAAACAGAGTGAAACAGAGGCAAACAGACTTAAACAGAGGCAAAGAGACTTAAACAGAGGCCAGCATAGTGAAACAGAGGCAAATAGAGTGAAACAGAGGCAAGCAGAGTGAAATAGAGGCAAACAGAGTGAAACAGAGTGAAACAGAGGCAAATAGAGTGAAACAGAGGCAAACAGAGTGAAACAGAGGCAAACAGAGTGAAACATAGGCAAACAGAGTGAAACAGAGGCAAACAGAGTGAAACAGATGCAAACAGAGTGAAACAGACTTAAACAGAGTGAAACAGAGGCAAACAGAGCGAAACAGAGGCAAACAGAGTGAAACAGAGGCAAACAGAGTGAAACAGTGGCAAACAGACTGAAACAGAGGGAAACAGACTTAAACAGAGGCAAACAGAGTGAAACAGAGGCAAACAGAGTGAAACAGAGGCAAACAGAGTGAAACAGAGGCAACCAGAGTGAGGCAGAGGCAAACAGAGTGAAACAGAGGCAGACAGAGTGAAACAGAGGCAAACAGAGTGAAACAGATGCAAACAGAGTGAACCGGGGCAAACAGAGTGAAACAGAGGCAAACAGAGTGAAAAAGAGGCAAACAGACTTAAACAGAGGCAAACAGAGTGAAACAGAGGCAAACAGAGTAAAACAGAGGCAAACAGAGTGAAACAGGGGAAACAGAGTGAAACAGAGGCAACCTGAGTGAGGCAGAGGCAAACAGACTTAAACAGAGGCAAACAGAGTTAAACAGACTTAAACAGAGGCAAACAGAATGAAACAGAGGCAAAAAGAGTGAAACAGAGTGAAACAGAGGCAAACAGAGTGAAACAGAGGCAAACAGAGTGAAACAGAGGCAACCAGAGTAAGGCAGAGGCAACAGAGTGAAACAGAGGCAAACAGAGTGAAACAGAGGCAAACAGAGTGAAACAGAGGCAACCAGAGTGAGGCAGAGGCAAACAAAGTGAAACAGAGGCAAACAGAGTGAAACAGAGGCAAACAGAGTGAAACAGAGGCATACAGTGTGAAACAGAGGCAAACAGAGTGAAACAGAGGCAGACTGAGTGAAACAGAGGCAAACAGAGTGAAACAGAGTCAAGCTGAGTGAAACGGTGGCAAACAGAGTGAAACAGAGGCAAACAGAGTGAAACAGAGGCAAACAGACTGAAACAGAGGCAATCAGACTTAAAGAGAGGCAAACAAACTTCAACAGAAGCAAATAGACTTGAACAGAGGCAAACAGACTTAATCAGAGGCAGATAGGCTTAAACAGATGCAAACAGACTTAAACAGAGGCAAACAAAGTGAAACAGAGGCAAACAGAGTGAAACAGAGGCAAACAGAGTGAAACAGAGGCATACAGTGTGAAACAGAGGCAAACAGAGTGAAACAGAGGCAGACTGAGTGAAACAGAGGCAAACAGAGTGAAACAGAGGCAAACAGAGTGAAACAGAGGCAAACAGAGTGAAACAGAGGCAAACAGAGTGAAACAGAAGCAAACAGAATTAAACAGAGGCAAACAGACTTCAACAGGGGCAAACAGAGTTAAAAAGACTTAAAGATAGGCAAACAGAGTGAAACAGAGGCAAACAGACTTAAACAGAGGCAAAGAGACTTAAACAGAGGCAAGCATAGTGAAACAGAGGCAAATAGAGTGAAACAGAGGCAAGCAGAGTGAAACAGAGGCAAACAGAGTGCAACAGAGTGAAACAGAGGCAAATAGAGTGAAACAGAGGCAAACAGAGTGAAACAGAGGCAAACAGAGTGAAACATAGGCAAACAGAGTGAAACAGAGGCAAACAGAGTGAAACAGATGCAAACAGAGTGAAACAGACTTAAACAGAGTGAAACAGAGGCAAACAGAGCGAAACAGAGGCAAACAGAGTGAAACAGAGGCAAACAGAGTGAAACAGTGGCAAACAGACTGAAACAGAGGGAAACAGACTTAAACAGAGGCAAACAGAGTGAAACAGAGGCAAACAGAGTGAAACAGAGGCAACCAGAGTGAGGCAGAGGCAACCAGAGTGAGGCAGAGGCAAACAGAGTGAAACAGACGCAGACAGAGTGAAACAGAGGCAAACAGAGTGAAACAGATGCAAACAGAGTGAACCAGGGGCAAACAGAGTGAAACAGAGGCAAACAGAGTGAAAAAGAGGCAAACAGACTTAAACAGAGGCAAACAGAGTGAAACAGAGGCAAACAGAGTAAAACAGAGGCAAACAGAGTGAAACAGGGGAAACAGAGTGAAACAGAGGCAACCTGAGTGAGGCAGAGGCAAACAGACTTAAACAGAGGCAAACAGAGTTAAACAGACTTAAACAGAGGCAAACAGAATGAAACAGAGGCAAAAAGAGTGAAACAGAGTGAAACAGAGGCAAACAGAGTGAAACAGAGGCAACCAGAGTGAGGCAGAGGCAACAGAGTGAAACAGAGGCAAACAGAGTGAAACAGAGGCAAACAGAGTGAAACAGAGGCAACCAGAGTGAGGCAGAGGCAAACAAAGTGAAACAGAGGCAAACAGAGTGAAACAGAGGCAAACAGAGTGAAACAGAGGCATACAGTGTGAAACAGAGGCAAACAGAGTGAAACAGAGGCAGACTGAGTGAAACAGAGGCAAAAAGAGTGAAACAGAGTCAAGCAGAGTGAAACGGTGGCAAACAGAGTGAAACAGAGGCAAACAGAGTGAAACAGAGGCAAACAGACTGAAACAGAGGCAATCAGACTTAAAGAGAGGCAAACAAGCTTCAACAGAAGCAAATAGACTTGAACAGAGGCAAACAGACTTAAACAGAGGCAGATAGGCTTAAACAGATGCAAACAGACTTAAACAGAGGCAAACAAAGTGAAACAGAGGCAAACAGAGTGAAACAGAGGCAAACAGAGTGAAACAGAGGCGGACTGAGTGAAACAGATGCAAACAGAGTGAAACAGAGGCAAACAGAGTGAAACCGAGGCAAACAGAGTGAGAAACAGGCAAACAGAGTGAAACAGAGGCAAACAGCGTGAAACAGACTTAAACAGAGTGAAACAGAGGCAAACAGAGTGAAACAGAGGCAAACAGAGTGAAAAAGAGGCAAACAGAGTGAAACAGAGGCAAACAGACTTAAACAGAGGCAAACAGAGGGAAACAGACGCAAACAGAGTGAAACAGAGGCAAACAGAGTGAAACAGAGGCAAACAGAGTGAAACAGAGGCAAACAGAGGGTAACAGACGCAAACAGAGTGAAACAGAAGCAAACAGAGTGAAACAGAGGCAAACAGAGTGAAACAGAGGCAAACAGAATTAAACAGAGGCAAACAGACTTAAACAGGGGCAAACAGACTTAAACAGAAGCAAACAGAGTTAAGAAAATTTAAAGATAGGCAAACAGAGTGAAACAGAGGCAAACAGACTTAAACAGAGGCAAAGAGACTTAAACAGAGGCAAGCATAGTGAAACAGAGTGAAACAGAGGCAAATAGAGTGAAACAGAGGCAAGCAGAGTGAAACAGAGGCAAACAGACTTAAACAGAGGCAAAGAGACTTAAACAGAGGCCAGCATAGTGAAACAGAGGCAAATAGAGTGAAACAGAGGCAAGCAGAGTGAAATAGAGGCAAACAGAGTGAAACAGAGTGAAACAGAGGCAAATAGAGTGAAACAGAGGCAAACAGAGTGAAACAGAGGCAAACAGAGTGAAACATAGGCAAACAGAGTGAAACAGAGGCAAACAGAGTGAAACAGATGCAAACAGAGTGAAACAGACTTAAACAGAGTGAAACAGAGGCAAACAGAGCGAAACAGAGGCAAACAGAGTGAAACAGAGGCAAACAGAGTGAAACAGTGGCAAACAGACTGAAACAGAGGGAAACAGACTTAAACAGAGGCAAACAGAGTGAAACAGAGGCAAACAGAGTGAAACAGAGGCAAACAGAGTGAAACAGAGGCAACCAGAGTGAGGCAGAGGCAAACAGAGTGAAACAGAGGCAGACAGAGTGAAACAGAGGCAAACAGAGTGAAACAGATGCAAACAGAGTGAACCGGGGCAAACAGAGTGAAACAGAGGCAAACAGAGTGAAAAAGAGGCAAACAGACTTAAACAGAGGCAAACAGAGTGAAACAGAGGCAAACAGAGTAAAACAGAGGCAAACAGAGTGAAACAGGGGAAACAGAGTGAAACAGAGGCAACCTGAGTGAGGCAGAGGCAAACAGACTTAAACAGAGGCAAACAGAGTTAAACAGACTTAAACAGAGGCAAACAGAATGAAACAGAGGCAAAAAGAGTGAAACAGAGTGAAACAGAGGCAAACAGAGTGAAACAGAGGCAAACAGAGTGAAACAGAGGCAACCAGAGTAAGGCAGAGGCAACAGAGTGAAACAGAGGCAAACAGAGTGAAACAGAGGCAAACAGAGTGAAACAGAGGCAACCAGAGTGAGGCAGAGGCAAACAAAGTGAAACAGAGGCAAACAGAGTGAAACAGAGGCAAACAGAGTGAAACAGAGGCATACAGTGTGAAACAGAGGCAAACAGAGTGAAACAGAGGCAGACTGAGTGAAACAGAGGCAAACAGAGTGAAACAGAGTCAAGCTGAGTGAAACGGTGGCAAACAGAGTGAAACAGAGGCAAACAGAGTGAAACAGAGGCAACCAGAGTGAGGCAGAGGCAAACAGAGTGAAACAGAGGCAAACAGACTTAAACAGAGGCAGATAGGCTTAAACAGATGCAAACAGACTTAAACAGAGGCAAACAAAGTGAAACAGAGGCAAACAGAGTGAAACAGAGGCAAACAGAGTGAAACAGAGGCATACAGTGTGAAACAGAGGCAAACAGAGTGAAACAGAGGCAGACTGAGTGAAACAGAGGCAAACAGAGTGAAACAGAGGCAAACAGAGTGAAACAGAGGCAAACAGAGTGAAACAGAGGCAAACAGAGTGAAACAGAAGCAAACAGAATTAAACAGAGGCAAACAGACTTCAACAGGGGCAAACAGACTTAAACAGAGGCAAACAGAGTTAAAAAGACTTAAAGATAGGCAAACAGAGTGAAACAGAGGCAAACAGACTTAAACAGAGGCAAAGAGACTTAAACAGAGGCAAGCATAGTGAGACAGAGGCAAATAGAGTGAAACAGAGGCAAGCAGAGTGAAACAGAGGCAAACAGAGTGCAACAGAGTGAAACAGAGGCAAATAGAGTGAAACAGAGGCAAACAGAGTGAAACAGAGGCAAACAGAGTGAAACATAGGCAAACAGAGTGAAACAGAGGCAAACAGAGTGAAACAGATGCAAACAGAGTGAAACAGACTTAAACAGAGTGAAACAGAGGCAAACAGAGCGAAACAGAGGCAAACAGAGTGAAACATAGGCAAACAGAGTGAAACAGTGGCAAACAGACTGAAACAGAGGGAAACAGACTTAAACAGAGGCAAACAGAGTGAAACAGAGGCAAACAGAGTGAAACAGAGGCAACCAGAGTGAGGCAGAGGCAACCAGAGTGAGGCAGAGGCAAACAGAGTGAAACAGACGCAGACAGAGTGAAACAGAGGCAAACAGAGTGAAACAGATGCAAACAGAGTGAACCAGGGGCAAACAGAGTGAAACAGAGGCAAACAGAGTGAAAAAGAGGCAAACAGACTTAAACAGAGGCAAACAGAGTGAAACAGAGGCAAACAGAGTAAAACAGAGGCAAACAGAGTGAAACAGGGGAAACAGAGTGAAACAGAGGCAACCTGAGTGAGGCAGAGGCAAACAGACTTAAACAGAGGCAAACAGAGTTAAACAGACTTAAACAGAGGCAAACAGAATGAAACAGAGGCAAAAAGAGTGAAACAGAGTGAAACAGAGGCAAACAGAGTGAAACAGAGGCAACCAGAGTGAGGCAGAGGCAACAGAGTGAAACAGAGGCAAACAGAGTGAAACAGAGGCAAACAGAGTGAAACAGAGGCAACCAGAGTGAGGCAGAGGCAAACAAAGTGAAACAGAGGCAAACAGAGTGAAACAGAGGCAAACAGAGTGAAACAGAGGCATACAGTGTGAAACAGAGGCAAACAGAGTGAAACAGAGGCAGACTGAGTGAAACAGAGGCAAAAAGAGTGAAACAGAGTCAAGCAGAGTGAAACGGTGGCAAACAGAGTGAAACAGAGGCAAACAGAGTGAAACAGAGGCAAACAGACTGAAACAGAGGCAATCAGACTTAAAGAGAGGCAAACAAGCTTCAACAGAAGCAAATAGACTTGAACAGAGGCAAACAGACTTAAACAGAGGCAGATAGGCTTAAACAGATGCAAACAGACTTAAACAGAGGCAAACAAAGTGAAACAGAGGCAAACAGAGTGAAACAGAGGCAAACAGAGTGAAACAGAGGCGGACTGAGTGAAACAGATGCAAACAGAGTGAAACAGAGGCAAACAGAGTGAAACCGAGGCAAACAGAGTGAGAAACAGGCAAACAGAGTGAAACAGAGGCAAACAGCGTGAAACAGACTTAAACAGAGTGAAACAGAGGCAAACAGAGTGAAACAGAGGCAAACAGAGTGAAACAGAGGCAAACAGAGTGAAACAGAGGCAAACAGACTTAAACAGAGGCAAACAGAGGGAAACAGACGCAAACAGAGTGAAACAGAGGCAAACAGAGTGAAACAGACGCAAACAGAGTGAAACAGAGGCAAACAGAGTGAAACAGAGGCAAACAGAGTGAAACAGAGGCAAACAGAATTAAACAGAGGCAAACAGACTTAAACAGGGGCAAACAGACTTAAACAGAAGCAAACAGAGTTAAGAAAATTTAAAGATAGGCAAACAGAGTGAAACAGAGGCAAACAGACTTAAACAGAGGCAAAGAGACTTAAACAGAGGCAAGCATAGTGAAACAGAGTGAAACAGAGGCAAATAGAGTGAAACAGAGGCAAGCAGAGTGAAACAGAGGCAAACAGAGTGAAACAGAGGCAAATAGAGTGAAACAGAGGCAAACAGAGTGAAACAGATGCAAACAGAGTGAAACAGAGGCAAACAGAGTGAAACAGAGGCAAACAGAGTGAAACAGATGCAAACAGAGTGAAACAGACTTAAACAGAGTGAAACAGAGGCAAGAGAGCGAAACAGAGGCAAGCAGAGTGAAACAGATGCAAACAGAGTGAAACAGAGGCAAACAGACTGAAACAGAGGGAAACAGACTTAAACAGAGGCAAACAGAGTGAAACAGAGGCAAACAGAGTGAAACAGAGGCAAACAGAGTGAAACAGAGGCAACCAGAGTGAGGCAGAGGCAAACAGAGTGAAACAGAGGCAGACAGAGTGAAACAGAGGCAAACAGAGTGAAACAGATGCAAACAGAGTGAACCAGGGGCAAACAGAGTGAAAAAGAGGCAAACAGAGTGAAAAAGAGGCAAACAGACTTAAGCAGAGGCAAACAGAGTGAAACAGAGGCAAACAGAGTAAAACAGAGGCAAGCAGCGTGAAACAGAGGCAAAAAGAGTGAAACAGAGGCAAACAGAGTGAAACAGAGGCAAAAAGAGTGAAACAGAGTGAAACAGAGGCAAACAGAGTGAAACAGAGGCAAACAGAGTGAAACAGAGGCAACCAGAGTGAGGCAGAGGCAACAGAGTGAAACAGAGGCAAACAGAGTGAAACAGAGGCAAACAGAGTGAAACAGAGGCAAACAGAGTGAAACAGAGGCAACCAGAGTGAGGCAGAGGCAAACAAAGTGAAACAGAGGCAAACAGAGTGAAACAGAGGCAAACAGACTTAAACAGAGGCAAAGAGACTTAAACAGAGTCCAGCATAGTGAAACAGAGGCAAATAGAGTGAAACAGAGGCAAGCAGAGTGAAATAGAGGCAAACAGAGTGAAACAGAGTGAAACAGAGGCAAATAGAGTGAAACAGAGGCAAACAGAGTGAAACAGAGGCAAACAGAGTGAAACATAGGCAAACAGAGTGAAACAGAGGCAAACAGAGTGAAACAGATGCAAACAGAGTGAAACAGACTTAAACAGAGTGAAACAGAGGCAAACAGAGCGAAACAGAGGCAAACAGAGTGAAACAGAGGCAAACAGAGTGAAACAGTGGCAAACAGACTGAAACAGAGGGAAACAGACTTAAACAGAGGCAAACAGAGTGAAACAGAGGCAAACAGAGTGAAACAGAGGCAAACAGAGTGAAACAGAGGCAACCAGAGTGAGGCAGAGGCAAACAGAGTGAAACAGAGGCAGACAGAGTGAAACAGAGGCAAACAGAGTGAAACAGATGCAAACAGAGTGAACCGGGGCAAACAGAGTGAAACAGAGGCAAAGAGAGTGAAAAAGAGGCAAACAGACTTAAACAGAGGCAAACAGAGTGAAACAGAGGCAAACAGAGTAAAACAGAGGCAAACAGAGTGAAACAGGGGAAACAGAGTGAAACAGAGGCAACCTGAGTGAGGCAGAGGCAAACAGACTTAAACAAAGGCAAACAGAGTTAAACAGACTTAAACAGAGGCAAACAGAATGAAACAGAGGCAAAAAGAGTGAAACAGAGTGAAACAGAGGCAAACAGAGTGAAACAGAGGCAAACAGAGTGAAACAGAGGCAACCAGAGTGAGGCAGAGGCAACAGAGTGAAACAGAGGCAAACAGAGTGAAACAGAGGCAAACAGAGTGAAACAGAGGCAACCAGAGTGAGGCAGAGGCAAACAAAGTGAAACAGAGGCAAACAGAGTGAAACAGAGGCAAAAAGAGTGAAACAGAGGCATACAGTGTGAAACAGAGGCAAACAGAGTGAAACAGAGGCAGACTGAGTGAAACAGAGGCAAACAGAGTGAAACAGAGTCAAGCAGAGTGAAACGGTGGCAAACAGAGTGAAACAGAGGCAAACAGAGTGAAACAGAGGCAAACAGACTGAAACAGAGGCAATCAGACTTAAAGAGAGGCAAACAAACTTCAACAGAAGCAAATAGACGTGAACAGAGGCAAACAGACTTATACAGAGGCAGATAGGCTTAAACAGACGCAAACAGACTTAAACAGAGGCAAACAAAGTGAAACAGAGGCAAACAGAGTGAAACAGAGGCAAACAGAGTGAAACAGAGGCATACAGTGTGAAACAGAGGCAAACAGAGTGAAACAGAGGCAGACTGAGTGAAACAGAGGCAAACAGAGTGAAACAGAGGCAAACAGAGTGAAACAGAGGCAAACAGAGTGAAACAGAGGCAAACAGAGTGAAACAGAAGCAAACAGAATTAAACAGAGGCAAACAGACTTCAACAGGGGCAAACAGACTTAAACAGAGGCAAACAGAGTTAAAAAAGACTTAAAGATAGGCAAACAGAGTGAAACAGAGGCAAACAGACTTAAACAGAGGCAAAGAGACTTAAACAGAGGCAAGCATAGTGAAACAGAGGCAAATAGAGTGAAACAGAGGCAAGCAGAGTGAAACAGAGGCAAACAGAGTGCAACAGAGTGAAACAGAGGCAAATAGAGTGAAACAGAGGCAAACAGAGTGAAACAGAGGCAAACAGAGTGAAACATAGGCAAACAGAGTGAAACAGAGGCAAACAGAGTGAAACAGATGCAAACAGAGTGAAACAGACTTAAACAGAGTGAAACAGAGGCAAACAGAGCGAAACAGAGGCAAACAGAGTGAAACAGAGGCAAACAGAGTGAAACAGTGGCAAACAGACTGAAACAGAGGGAAACAGACTTAAACAGAGGCAAACAGAGTGAAACAGAGGCAAACAGAGTGAAACAGAGGCAAACAGAGTGAAACAGAGGCAACCAGAGTGAGGCAGAGGCAAACAGAGTGAAACAGACGCAGACAGAGTGAAACAGAGGCAAACAGAGTGAAACAGATGCAAACAGAGTGAACCAGGGGCAAACAGAGTGAAACAGAGGCAAACAGAGTGAAAAAGAAGCAAACAGACTTAAACAGAGGCAAACAGAGTGAAACAGAGGCAAACAGAGTAAAACAGAGGCAAACAGAGTGAAACAGGGGAAACAGAGTGAAACAGAGGCAACCTGAGTGAGGCAGAGGCAAACAGACTTAAACAGAGGCAAACAGAGTTAAACAGACATAAACAGAGGCAAACAGATTGAAACAGAGGCAAAAAGAGTGAAACAGAGTGAAACAGAGGCAAACAGAGAGAAACAGAGGCAACCAGAGTGAGGCAGAGGCAACAGAGTGAAACAGAGGCAAACAGAGTGAAACAGAGGCAAACAGAGTGAAACAGAGGCAACCAGAGTGAGGCAGAGTCAAACAAAGTGAAACAGAGGCAAACAGAGTGAAACAGAGGCAAACAGAGTGAAACAGAGGCATACAGTGTGAAACAGAGGCAAACAGAGTGAAACAGAGGCAGACTGAGTGAAACAGAGGCAAACAGAGTGAAACAGAGTCAAGCATTGTGAAACGGTGGCAAACAGAGTGAAACAGAGGCAAACAGAGTGAAACAGAGGCAAACAGACTGAAACAGAGGTAATCAGACTTAAAGAGAGGCAAACAAACTTCAACAGAAGCAAAAAGACTTGAACAGAGGCAAAAGAACTTAAACAGAGGCAGATAGGCTTAAACAGATGCAAACAGACTTAAACAGAGGCAAACAAAGTGAAACAGAGGCAAACAGAGTGAAACAGAGGCAAACAGAGTGAAACAGAGGCGGACTGAGTGAAACAGATGCAAACAGAGTGAAACAGAGGCAAACAGAGTGAAACCGAGGCAAACAGAGTGAGAAACAGGCAAACAGAGTGAAACAGAGGCAAACAGCGTGAAACAGACTTAAACAGAGTGAAACAGAGGCAAACAGAGTGAAACAGAGGCAAACAGAGTGAAACAGAGGCAAACAGAGTGAAACAGAGGCAAACAGACTTAAACAGAGGCAAACAGAGGGAAACAGCCGCAAACAGAGTGAAACAGAGGCAAACAGAGTGAAACAGAGGCAAACAGAGTGAAACAGAGGCAAACAGAGGGTAACAGACGCAAACAGAGTGAAACAGAAGCAAACAGAGTGAAACAGAGGCAAACAGAGTGAAACAGAGGCAAACAGAATTAAACAGAGGCAAACAGACTTAAACAGGGGCAAACAGACTTAAACAGAAGCAAACAGAGTTAAAAAAATTTAAAGATAGGCAAACAGAGTGAAACAGAGGCAAACAGACTTAAACAGAGGCAAAGAGACTTAAACAGAGGCAAGCATAGTGAAACAGAGTGAAACAGAGGCAAATAGAGTGAAACAGAGGCAAGCAGAGTGAAACAGAGGCAAACAGAGTGAAACAGAGGCAAATAGAGTGAAACAGAGGCAAACAGAGTGAAACAGAGGCAAACAGAGTGAAACAGAGGCAAACAGAGTGAAACAGATGCAAACAGAGTGAAACAGACTTAAACAGAGTGAAACAGAGGCAACAGAGCGAAACAGAGGCAAGCAGAGTGAAACAGAGGCAAACAGAGTGAAACAGAGGCAAACAGACTGAAACAGAGGGAAACAGACTTAAACAGAGGCAAACAGAGTGAAACAGAGGCAAACAGAGTGAAACAGAGGCAAACAGAGTGAAACAGAGGCAACCAGAGTGAGGCAGAGGCAAACAGAGTGAAACAGAGGCAGACAGAGTGAAACAGAGGCAAACAGAGTGAAACAGATGCAAACAGAGTGAACCAGGGGCAAACAGAGTGAAACAGAGGCAAACAGAGTGAAAAAGAGGCAAACAGACTTAAACAGAGGCAAACAGAGTGAAACAGAGGCAAACAGAGTAAAACAGAGGCAAGCAGCGTGAAACAGAGGCAAAAACAGTGAAACAGAGGCAAACAGAGTGAAACAGAGGCAAACAGACTTACACAGAGGCAAACAGAGTTAAACAGACTTAAACAGAGGCAAACAGAATGAAACAGAGGCAAAAAGAGTGAAACAGAGTGAAACAGAGGCAAACAGAGTTAAACAGAGGCAAACAGAGTGAAACAGAGGCAACCAGAGTGAGGCAGAGGCAACAGAGTGAAACAGAGGCAAACAGAGTGAAACAGAGGCAAACAGAGTGAAACAGAGGCAAACAGAGTGAAACAGAGGCAACCAGAGTGAGGCAGAGGCAAACAAAGTGAAACAGAGGCAAACAGAGTGAAACAGAGGCAAACAGACTTAAACAGAGGCAAAGAGACTTAAACAGAGGCAAGCATAGTGAAACAGAGGCAAATAGAGTGAAACAGAGGCAAGCAGAGTGAAACAGAGGCAAACAGAGTGAAACAGAGTGAAACAGAGGCAAATAGAGTGAAACAGAGGCAAACAGAGTGAAACCGAGGCAAACAGAGTGAAACATAGGCAAACAGAGTGAAACAGAGGCAAACAGAGTGAAACAGATGCAAACAGAGTGAAACAGACTTAAACAGAGTGAAACAGAGGCAAACAGAGCGAAACAGAGGCAAACAGAGTGAAACACAGGCAAACAGAGTGAAACAGTGGCAAACAGACTGAAACAGAGGGAAACAGACTTAAACAGAGGCAAACAGAGTGAAACAGAGGCAAACAGAGTGAAACAGAGGCAAACAGAGTGAAACAGAGGCAACCAGAGTGAGGCAGAGGCAAACAGAGTGAAACAGACGCAGACAGAGTGAAACAGAGGCAAACAGAGTGAAACAGATGCAAACAGAGTGAACCAGGGGCAAACAGAGTGAAACAGAGGCAAAGAGAGTGAAAAAGAGGCAAACAGACTTAAACAGAGGCAAACAGAGTGAAACAGAGGCAAACAGATTAAAACAGAGGCAAACAGAGTGAAACAGGGGAAACAGAGTGAAACAGAGGCAACCTGAGTGAGGCAGAGGCAAACAGACTTAAACAGAGGCAAACTGAGTTAAACAGACTTAAACAGAGGCAAACAGAATGAAACAGAGGCAAAAAGAGTGAAACAGAGTGAAACAGAGGCAAACAGAGTGAAACAGAGGCAAACAGAGTGAAACAGAGGCAACCAGAGTGAGGCAGAGGCAACAGAGTGAAACAGAGGCAAACAGAGTGAAACAGAGGCAAACAGAGTGAAACAGAGGCAACCAGAGTGAGGCAGAGGCAAACAAAGTGAAACAGAGCCAAACAGAGTGAAACAGAGGCAAACAGAGTGAAACAGAGGCATACAGTGTGAAACAGAGGCAAACAGAGTGAAACAGAGGCAGACTGAGTGAAACAGAGGCAAACAGAGTGAAACAGAGTCAAGCAGAGTGAAACGGTGGCAAACAGAGTGAAACAGAGGCAAACAGAGTGAAACAGAGGCAAACAGACTGAAACAGAGGCAATCAGACTTAAAGAGAGGCAAACAAACTTCAACAGAAGCAAATAGACTTGAACAGAGGCAAACAGACTTAAACAGAGGCAGATAGGCTTAAACAGATGCAAACAGACTTAAACAGAGGCAAACAAAGTGAAACAGAGGCAAACAGATTGAAACAGAGGCAAATAGAGTGAAACAGAGGCAAACAGAGTGAAACAGAGGCAACCAGAGTGAGGCAGAGGCAAACAGAGTGAAACAGAGGCAGACAGAGTGAAACAGAGGCAAACAGAGTGAAACAGATGCAAACAGAGTGAACCAGGGGCAAACAGAGTGAAACAGAGGCAAACAGAGTGAAAAAGAGGCAAACAGACTTAAACAGAGGCAAACAGAGTGAAACAGAGGCAAACAGAGTAAAACAGAGGCAAGCAGCGTGAAACAGAGGCAAAAACAGTGAAACAGAGGCAAACAGAGTGAAACAGAGGCAAACAGACTTAAACAGAGGCAAACAGAGTTAAACAGACTTAAACAGAGGCAAACAGAATGAAACAGAGGCAAAAAGAGTGAAACAGAGTGAAACAGAGGCAAACAGAGTGAAACAGAGGCAAACAGAGTGAAACAGAGGCAACCAGAGTGAGGCAGAGGCAACAGAGTGAAACAGAGGCAAACAGAGTGAAACAGAGGCAAACAGAGTGAAACAGAGGCAAACAGAGTGAAACAGAGGCAACCAGAGTGAGGCAGAGGCAAACAAAGTGAAACAGAGGCAAACAGAGTGAAACAGAGGCAAACAGACTTAAACAGAGGCAAAGAGACTTAAACAGAGGCAAGCATAGTGAAACAGAGGCAAATAGAGTGAAACAGAGGCAAGCAGAGTGAAACAGAGGCAAACAGAGTGAAACAGAGTGAAACAGAGGCAAATAGAGTGAAACAGAGGCAAACAGAGTGAAACAGAGGCAAACAGAGTGAAACATAGGCAAACAGAGTGAAACAGAGGCAAACAGAGTGAAACAGATGCAAACAGAGTGAAACAGACTTAAACAGAGTGAAACAGAGGCAAACAGAGCGAAACAGAGGCAAACAGAGTGAAACACAGGCAAACAGAGTGAAACAGTGGCAAACAGACTGAAACAGAGGGAAACAGACTTAAACAGAGGCAAACAGAGTGAAACAGAGGCAAACAGAGTGAAACAGAGGCAAACAGAGTGAAACAGAGGCAACCAGAGTGAGGCAGAGGCAAACAGAGTGAAACAGACGCAGACAGAGTGAAACAGAGGCAAACAGAGTGAAACAGATGCAAACAGAGTGAACCAGGGGCAAACAGAGTGAAACAGAGGCAAAGAGAGTGAAAAAGAGGCAAACAGACTTAAACAGAGGCAAACAGAGTGAAACAGAGGCAAACAGAGTAAAACAGAGGCAAACAGAGTGAAACAGGGGAAACAGAGTGAAACAGAGGCAACCTGAGTGAGGCAGAGGCAAACAGACTTAAACAGAGGCAAACAGAGTTAAACAGACTTAAACAGAGGCAAACAGAATGAAACAGAGGCAAAACGAGTGAAACAGAGTGAAACAGAGGCAAACAGAGTGAAACAGAGGCAAACAGAGTGAAACAGAGGCAACCAGAGTGAGGCAGAGGCAACAGAGTGAAACAGAGGCAAACAGAGTGAAACAGAGGCAAACAGAGTGAAACAGAGGCAACCAGAGTGAGGCAGAGGCAAACAAAGTGAAACAGAGGCAAACAGAGTGAAACAGAGGCAAACAGAGTGAAACAGAGGCATACAGTGTGAAACAGAGGCAAACAGAGTGAAACAGAGGCAGACTGAGTGAAACAGAGGCAAACAGAGTGAAACAGAGTCAAGCAGAGTGAAACGGTGGCAAACAGAGTGAAACAGAGGCAAACAGAGTGAAACAGAGGCAAACAGACTGAAACAGAGGCAATCAGACTTAAAGAGAGGCAAACAAACTTCAACAGA
>JANJGN010005254.1:0-24880 GCA_026770705.1 Isurus oxyrinchus
GTGGTGCGGGGCAGTGCGAGAGATTGGGTGGTGGTGGAGTGCGAGAGACTGGGTGGTGGGGTGCAGTGCGAGAGATTGCCTGGTGGGGGCAATGCGAGAGATTGGGTGGTGCGAGGGGCAGTGCGAGAGACTGGGTGGTGGGGACAGTGTGAGAGATTGGGTGGTGGAGACAGTGCAAGAGATTGGGTGGTGGGGGGGGCTGTGCAAGAGATTGGGTTGGGGGGGTAGTGCGAGAGATTGGGTGATGGGGGGGCAGTGCAAGAGATTGGGTGGTGCGGGGGCATTGCGAGGTGACTGGGTGTTGGGGACAGTGCGAGAGATTGGGTGGTGGGGACAGTGCGAGAGATTGGGTGGTGGTGGGGGACAGTGCGAGGAGATTGGGTGGTGGTAGGGGCAGTGCGAGAGATTGGCTGGTGGGCGACAGTGCGAGAGATTGGGTGGTGGTAGGGACAGTGCGAGAGACTGTGGATTGTGGGGTAGGGGCAGTGCGAGGAGACTGGGTGGTGGAGGGGGGCAGTGCGAGAGACTGGGTGGTGGGGCCAGTGCGAGAGACTGTGGGTTGTGGTGGGGACAGTACAAGAGACTGTGGGTGGGTGGGGAGGGACAGTGCGAGGAGATTGGGTGGTGGGGGGACAGTGCGAGAGATTTGTGGTGTTGGGGACGGTGCGAGACATTGGGTGGTGGTGGGGGAAAGTGCGAGAGACTGGGTGGTGGTGGGGGGCAGTGCGAGAGATTGCGTGGTGCGAGGGCAGTGCGAGAGACTGGGTGGTGGGGACAGTATGAGTGATTGGGTGCTGGGGACAGTGCAAGAGATTGGGTGGTGGTTGGGCAGTGCCAGAGACTGGGTGGTGGTGGGCGCAGTGCAAGAGATTGGGTTGGGGGGGGGTAGTGCGAGATATTGGCCTGGATGGGGGGACACTACGAGAAATTGTGGGTTGTGGTGGGGACAGTACGAGAGACTGTGGGTGTTGGGGTGGGGCAGTGCGAGAGACTGGGTGGTGGGGACAGTGCCGAGAGATTGGGTGGTGGTGGGGGACAGTACGAGAGACTGCTGGGTGGGTGAAGTGGGGGCAGTGCGAGAGATTGGCTGGTGGTGGGGCAGTGCGAGAGACTGGGTGGTGGGGGGTCAGTGCTAGAGACCGGGTGGTGGGGACAGTGCGAGAGATTGCGGTGGTGGTGGGGACAGAGCAAGAGACTGGGTGGTGTGCGGGGCAGTGCGAGAGATTGCGTGGTGGGGTGCAGTGCGAGATACTGGTTTGTGTGGGCGGGGCAGTGCGAGAGACTGGGTGGTGGAGGGGGGCAGGGCGAGAGACTGGGTTGTTGGGGGTGGCAGTGCAAGAGATTGGGTTGGGGGGGACAGTGCAAGAGATGGGTGGTGGGGGACAGTGCGAGAGATTGGGTGCGTGGGGACAGTGCGAGAGATCGGGTGATGGGGACAGTGCGAGAGACTGTGTGGTGGGGGGGACAGTGAGAGATTGGGGTGGTGGGGACAGCGCGAGAGATTGGGTGGGGGGGGACAGTGCGAGAGATTGGGTGGTGGGGGGGGCAGTGCGAGAGATTGGGTGGTTGGGGGGCAGTGCGAGAGACTGGGTGGTGGGGACAGTACGAGAGATTGGGTGGTGGGGGACAGTGCGAGAGTTTGGGGTTGTGGGGGACAGTGCGAGAGATTGGGTGTTGGTGGGGACAGTGGGACAGTGGGAGATATTGGGTGGTGGTGGGGCAGTGTGAGAGACTGGGTGGGTGGGGACAGTACGAGAGACTGTGGGTGGTGGGGGGGTCAGTGCGAGAGATTGGGTGGTGGGGGGGGGACAGTGCGAGAGATTGGGTGGTGGTGGGGCAGTGCGATAGATTGGGTGGTGGTGGGTGACAGTGCGAGAGATTGGGGTGGTGGTGGGGACAGTACGAGAGACTGTGGGTGCTGGTGGGGGTCAGTATGAGAGACTGTGGGTGGTGGGGGGGGGACAGTGCGAGGAGATTGTGTGGTGGGGGGGCAGTGTGAGAGACTGGGTGGTGGGGACAGTGCGAGAGATTGGGTTGTGGGGACAGTGCGAGAGATTTGGTGGTGGGGACAGTGCGAGACATTGGGTGGTGGTGGGGGGCAGTGCGAGAGATTGGGTGGTGGTGGGGGACAGTGCGAGAGATTGGGTGGTGGTGGGGACAGTGCGAGAGACTGGGTGGTGGTGGGGGGCAGTGCGAGAGATTGCGTGGTCGGGGGAGCAGTGTTAGAGACTGTGTGGTGGGGACAGTGCGAGAGATTGGGGTATGGGGACTGTGCGTGAGTTTGGGTGGTGGGGCCAGTGCTAGGGAGTGGTTGGTGGTGGGGGACAGTGCGAGAGACTGTGTGGTGGGAGGGCAGTGCAAGAGAATGGTTGGTGGGGGCTGTACTGCGAGAGACTGGGTGATGCGGGGCAGTGCGAGAGATTGCTGGTGGGGGACAGTGTGAGAGATTGGGTGGTGGGGGCAGTGCGAGAGATTGCCTGGTGGGGACAGTGTGAGAGATTGGGTGGTGGGGGCAGTGCGAGAGATTGCCTGGTGGGGACAGTGTGAGAGATTGTGTGGTGGAGACAGTGCAAGAGATTGGGTGGTGGGGGGGGCTGTGCAAGAGATTGGGTTGGGGGGGTAGTGCGAGAGATTGGGTGATGGGGGGGGCAGTGCAAGAGATTGGGTGGTGCGGGGGGCATTGCGAGTGACTGGGTGTTGGGGACAGTGCGAGAGATTGGGTGGTGGGGACAGTGCGAGAGATTGGGTGGTGGTGGTGGGGACATTGCGAGAGATTGGGTGGTGGTAGGGGCAGTGCGAGAGATTGGCTGGTGGGGACAGTGCGAGAGATTGGGTGGTGGTGAGGGACAGTGCGAGAGACTGTGGATTGTGGGGTAGGGCAGTGCGAGAGACTGGGTGGTGGAGGGGGCAGTGCGAGGAGACTGGGTGGTGGGGCCAGTGCGAGAGATTGCGTGGTGGGGAAGCAGTGTTAGAGGACTGTGTGGTGGGGACAGTGCGAGAGATTGGGGTATGGGGACTGTGCGTGAGTTTGAGTGGTGGGGACAGTGCTAGAGAGTGGTTGGTGGTGGGGACAGTGCGAGAGACTGTGTGGTGGGAGGGCAGTGCAAGAGACTGGTTGGTGGGGGCTGTACTGTGAGAGACTGGGTGGTGCGGGGGCAGTGCGAGAGATTGGGTGGTGGTGGAGTGCGAGAGACTGGGTGGTGGGGTGCAGTGCGAGAGATTGCCTGGTGGGGGCAATGCGAGAGATTGGGTGGTGCGAGGGCAGTGCGAGAGACTGGGTGGTGGGGACAGTGTGAGAGATTGGGTGGTGGAGACAGTGCAAGAGATTGGGTGGTGGGGGGGGCTGTGCAAGAGATTGGGTTGGGGGGGGTAGTGCGAGAGATTGGGTGATGGGGGGGCAGTGCAAGAGATTGGGTGGTGCGGGGGCATTGCGAGTGACTGGGTGTTGGGGACAGTGCGAGAGATTGGGTGGTGGGGACAGTGCGAGAGATTGGGTGGTCGGTGGGGACAGTGCGAGAGATTGGGTGGTGGTAGGGGCAGTGCGAGAGATTGGCTGGTGGGGACAGTGCGAGAGATTGGGTGGTGGTAGGGACAGTGCGAGAGACTGTGGATTGTGGGGTAGGGCAGTGCGAGAGACTGGGTGGTGGAGGGGGGCAGTGCGAGAGACTGGGTGGTGGGGGCCAGTGCGAGAGACTGTGGGTTGTGGTGGGGACAGTACAAGAGACTGTGGGTGGTGGGGAGGGACAGTGCGAGAGATTGGGTGGTGGGGGGGACAGTGCGAGAGATTTGGTGTTGGGGACGGTGCGAGACATTGGGTGGTGGTGGGGAAAGTGCGAGAGACTGGGTGGTGGTGGGGGCACTGCGAGAGATTGCGTGGTGCGAGGGCAGTGCGAGAGACTGGGTGGTGGGGACAGTATGAGTGATTGGGTGCTGGGGACAGTGCAAGAGATTGGGTGGTGGTTGGGCAGTGCCAGAGACTGGGTGGTGGTGGGCGCAGTGCAAGAGATTGGGTTGGGGGGGGTAGTGCGAGATATTGGCTGATGGGGGGACACTACGAGAAATTGTGGGTTGTGGTGGGGACAGTACGAGAGACTGTGGGTGTTGGGGTGGGGCAGTGCGAGAGACTGGGTGGTGGGGACAGTGCGAGAGATTGGGTGGTGGTGGGGACAGTACGAGAGACTGTGGGTGGTGAAGTGGGGCAGTGCGAGAGATTGGCTGGTGGTGGGGCAGTGCGAGAGACTGGGTGGTGGGGGGTCAGTGCTAGAGACCGGGTGGTGGGGACAGTGCGAGAGATTGGGTGGTGGTGGGGACAGAGCAAGAGACTGGGTGGTGTGCGGGCAGTGCGAGAGATTGCGTGGTGGGGTGCAGTGCGAGATACTGGTTTGTGTGGCGGGCAGTGCGAGAGACTGGGTGGTGGAGGGGGCAGGGCGAGAGACTGGGTTGTTGGGGTGGCAGTGCAAGAGATTGGGTTGGGGGGGGACAGTGCAAGAGATGGGTGGTGGGGACAGTGCGAGAGATTGGGTGGTGGGGACAGTGCGAGAGATCGGGTGATGGGGACAGTGCGAGAGACTGTGTGGTGGGGGGACAGTGAGAGATTGGGTGGTGGGGACAGCGCGAGAGATTGGGTGGGGGGGACAGTGCGAGAGATTGGGTGGTGGGGGGGCAGTGCGAGAGATTGGGTGGTTGGGGGGCAGTGCGAGAGACTGGGTGGTGGGGACAGTACGAGAGATTGGGTGGTGGGGACAGTGCGAGAGTTTGGGTTGTGGGGACAGTGCGAGAGATTGGGTGTTGGTGGGGACAGTGGGACAGTGGGAGATATTGGGTGGTGGTGGGGCAGTGTGAGAGACTGGGTGGTGGGGACAGTACGAGAGACTGTGGGTGGTGGGGGGTCAGTGCGAGAGATTGGGTGGTGGGGGGGACAGTGCGAGAGATTGGGTGGTGGTGGGGCAGTGCGATAGATTGGGTGGTGGTGGTGACAGTGCGAGAGATTGGGTGGTGGTGGGGACAGTACGAGAGACTGTGGGTGCTGGTGGGGTCAGTATGAGAGACTGTGGGTGGTGGGGGGGGACAGTGCGAGAGATTGTGTGGTGGGGGGGCAGTGTGAGAGACTGGGTGGTGGGGACAGTGCGAGAGATTGGGTTGTGGGGACAGTGCGAGAGATTTGGTGGTGGGGACAGTGCGAGACATTGGGTGGTGGTGGGGGCAGTGCGAGAGATTGGGTGGTGGTGGGGACAGTGCGAGAGATTGGGTGGTGGTGGGGACAGTGCGAGAGACTGGGTGGTGGTGGGGGGCAGTGCGAGAGATTGCGTGGTCGGGGAGCAGTGTTAGAGACTGTGTGGTGGGGACAGTGCGAGAGATTGGGGTATGGGGACTGTGCGTGAGTTTGGGTGGTGGGGCCAGTGCTAGGGAGTGGTTGGTGGTGGGGACAGTGCGAGAGACTGTGTGGTGGGAGGGCAGTGCAAGAGAATGGTTGGTGGGGGCTGTACTGCGAGAGACTGGGTGATGCGGGGCAGTGCGAGAGATTGCCTGGTGGGGACAGTGTGAGAGATTGGGTGGTGGGGGCAGTGCGAGAGATTGCCTGGTGGGGACAGTGTGAGAGATTGGGTGGTGGGGGCAGTGCGAGAGATTGCCTGGTGGGGACAGTGTGAGAGATTGTGTGGTGGGGACAGTGCAAGAGATTGGGTGGTGGGGGGGTGGCAGTGCAAGAGATTGGGTTGGGGGGGGGTAGTGCGAGAGATTGAGTGATGGGGGGGCAGTGCAAGAGATTGGGTGGTGCGGGGGCATTGTGAGTGACTGGGTGTTGGGGACAGTGCGAGAGATTGGGTGGTGGGGACAGTGCGAGAGATTGGGTGGTGGTGGGGACAGTGCGAGAGATTGGGTGGTGGGGACAGTGCGAGGGATTGGGTGGTGGTGGGGACAGTGCGAGATATTGGGTGGTGGTAGGGACAGTGCGAGAGACTGTGGGTGGTGGGGTAGGGCAGTGCCAGAATTTGTGTGGTGGGGGAGCAGTGCGAGAGACTGGGTAATGGGGCGGGCAGTGCGAGAGACTGTGTGGTGGAGGGGGCAGTGCGAGAGACTGGGTGGTGGGGCCAGTGCGAGATATTGGGTGGTGGTGGGGACAGTACGAGAGACTGTGGGTGATGAAATGGGGCAGTGCGAGAGACTGGGTGGTGGGAGGGCAGTGCAAGAGACTGGTTGGTGGGGGCTGTACTGCGAGAGACTGGGTGGTGCGGGGGCAGTGCGAGAGATTGGGTGGCGGTGGAGTGCGAGAGACTGGGTGGTGGGGTGCAGTGCGAGACATTGGGTGGTGGGGGCAGTGCGAGAGATTGCCTGGTGGGGACAGTGTGAGAGATTGGGTGGTCCGTGGGCAGTGCGAGAGACTGGGTGGTGGGGACAGTGTGAGAGATTGGGTGGTGGGGACAGTGCAAGAGATTGGGTGGTGGGGGGTGCAGTGCAAGAGATTGGGTTGGGCGGGGGCATTGCGAGTGACTGGGTGTTGGGGACAGTGCGAGTGATTGGGTGGTGGGGACAGTACGAGAGACTGTGGGTGGTGAAGTGGGGCAGTGCGAGAGACTGGGTGGTGGGGGGGGGAAGTGCGAGAGATTGGGTGGTGGGGGGGCAGTGCTAGAGACTGGGTGGTGGGGACAGTGCGAGAGATTGGGTGGTGGGCTGCAGTACGAGAGATTGGGTGTTGGGGGCAATGCGAGAGAATGGCTGCTGGGGGGGCAGTGCGAGAGACTGGGTGGTGGGGCGGGCAGTGCGAGAGTCTGAGTGGTGGAGGGGGCAGTGCGAGAGACTGGGTTGTTGGGGGCGCAGTGCAAGAGATTGGAATGGTGGGGACAGTGCAATAGATGGGTGGTGGGGACAGTGCGAGAGATTGGGTGGTGGGGACAGTGCGAGAGATTGGGTGATGGGGAGCAGTGTTAGAGACTGTGTGGTGGGGACAGTGCGAGAGATCGGGGTATGGGGACTGTGCGTGAGTTTGGCTGGTGGGGACAGTGCTAGAGAGTGGTTGGTGGTGGGAGGGCAGTGCAAGAGACTGGTTGGTGGGGGCTGTACAGCGAGAGACTGGGTGGTGTGGGGGCAGTGCGAGAGATTGGGTGGCGGTGGAGTGCGAGAGACTGGGTGGTGGGGTGCAGTGCGAGACATTGGGTGGTGGGGGCAGTGCGAGAGATTGCCTGGTGGGGACAGTGTGAGAGATTGGGTGGTCCGTGGGCAGTGCGAGAGACTGGGTGGTGGGGACAGTGCGAGAGATTGGGTGGTGGGGACAGTGCAGGAGATTGGGTGGTGGGGGGGGCAGTGCAAGAGATTGGGTTGGGCGGCTAGTGCGAGAGATTGGGTGATGGGGGGGCAGTGCAAGAGATTGGGTGGTGCGGGATCATTGCGAGTGACTGGGTGTTGGGGACAGTGCGAGTGATTGGGTGGTGGGGACAGTGCGAGAGATTGGGTGGTGGTGGGGACAGTGCGAGAGACTGTGGGTGGTGGGGTGGGGCAGTGCCAGAGTTTGGGTGGTGGGGGGGCAGTGCGAGAGACTGTGTCATGGGGCGGGCAGTGCGAGAGAGTGGGTGGTGGAGGGGGAAGTGCGAGAGACTGGGTGGTGGGGCAGTGCGAGAGATTGGTTGCTGGTGGGGACAGTACGAGAGACTGTGGGTGGTGAAGTGGGGCAGTGCGAGAGATTGGCTGGTGGTGGGGCAGTGCGAGAGACTGGGTGGTGGGGGGGGCAGTGCGAGAGATTGGGTGGTGGGGGGGCAGTGCTAGAGACTGGGTGGTGGGGACAGTGCGAGAGATTGCGTGGTGGTGGGGACAGAGCAAGTGACAGGGTGGTGTGGGGGCAGTGCGAGAGATTGGGTGGTGGGGTGCAGTGCGAGAGATTGCGTGGTGGGGGCAATGCGAGAGATTGGCTGCTGGGGGGGCAGTGTGAGAGACTGGGTGGTGGGGCGGGCAGTGAGAGAGTCTGAGTGGTGGAGGGGGCAGTGCGAGAGACTGGGTTGTTGGGGGGGCAGTGCAAGAGATTGGGTTGCGGGGGACAGTGCAAGAGATGGGTGGTGGGGACAGTGCGAGAGATTGGGTGGTGGGGACAGTGCGAGAGATTGGGTGATGGGGGGGCAGTGCGAGAGATTGGGTGGTGGGGGGGCAGTGCGAGAGATTGGGAGGTGGGGGCAATGCGAGAGATTGGCTGCTGGGGGGGCAGTGCGAGAGACTGGGTGGTGGGGCGGGCAGTGCGAGAGTCTGAGTGGTGGAGGGGGCAGTGCGAGAGATTGGGTGGTGGTGGACTGCGAGAGACTGGGTGGTGGGGTGCAGTGCTAGAGATTGGGTGGTGGGGGCAGTGCGAGAGATTGCCTGGTGGGGACAGTGTGAGAGATTGGGTGGTGGTGGGGACAGTGCGAGAGATTGCCTGGTGGGGACATTGCAAGAGATTGGCTGGTGGGGGGGCAGTGCGAGAAACTGGTGCAGGGGGCAGTGCGAGACACTGGGTGTTTGGGGGGGCAGTGCAAGAGATTGGGCTGGGGGGGGTAGTTCGAGAGATTGGGTGATGGGGGGGCAGTGCAAGAGATTGGGTGGTGCGGGGGCATTGCGAGTGACTGGGTGTTGGGGACAGTGCGAGAGATTGGGTGGTGGGGACAGTGCGAGAGATTGGGTGGTGGTGGGGACAGTGCGAGAGATTGGGTGGTGGGGGGATAGTGCGAGAGATTGGGTGGTGGTAGGGGCAGTGCGAGAGATTGGCTGGTGGGGACAGTGCGAGATATTGGGTGGTGGTAGGGACAGTGCGAGAGACTGTGGGTGGTGGGGTAGGGCAGTGCCAGAGTTTGGGTGGTGGGGGGACAGTGCGAGAGACTGGGTAATGGGGCGGGCAGGGCGAGAGACTGGGTGGTGGAGAGGGCAGTGCGAGAGACTGGGTGGTGGGGCCAGTGCGAGAGATTGGGTAGTGGTGGGGACAGTACGAGAGACTGTGGGTGGTGGTGGGGACAGTACGAGAGACTGTGGGTGGTGGTGGGGACAGTGCGAGAGACTGGGTGGTGGGGGGGGAAGTTCGAGAGATTGGGTGGTGGGGGGGCAGTGCTAGAGACTCGGTGGTGGGGGCAGTGCGAGAGATTAGGTGGTGGGCTGCAGTACGAGAGATTGGGTGGTGGGGGCAATGCGAGAGAATGGCTGCTGGGGGGGCAGTGCGAGTGACTGGGTGGTGGGGCGGGCAGTGCGAGAGTCTGAGTGGTGGAGGGGGCAGTGCGAGAGACTGGGTTGTTGGGGGCGCAGTGCAAGAGATTGGAATGGTGGGGACAGTGCAATAGATGGGTGGTGGGGACAGTGCGAGAGATTTGGTGGTGGGGACAGTGCGAGAGATTGGGTGGTGGTGGGGACAGTGCGAGAGATTGGGTGGTGGGGGGGCAGTGTGAGAGACTGGGTGGTGGGGACAGTGCGAGACATTGGGTGGTGGTGGGGGCAGTGCGAGAGATTGGGTGGTGGTGGGGACAGTGCGAGAGACTGGGTGGTGGTGGGGACAGTGCGAGAGACTGGGTGGTGGTGGGGGCAGTGCGAGAGATTGCGTGGTCGGGGAGCAGTGTTAGAGACTGTGTGGTGGGGACAGTGCGAGAGATTGGGGTGTGGGGACTGTGCGTGAGTTTGGGTGTTGGGGACAGTGCTAGAGACTGTGTGGTGGGAGGGCAGTGCAAGAGACTGGTTGGTGGGGGCTGTACTGCGAGAGACTGGGTGGTGCGGGGGCAGTGCGAGAGACTGGGTGGTGGGGTGCAGTGCGAGACATTGGGTGGTGGGGGCAGTGCGAGAGATTGCCTGGTGGGGGCAATGCGAGAGATTGGGTGGTCCGTGGGCAGTGCGAGAGACTGGGTGGTGGGGACAGTGTGAGAGATTGGGTGGTGGGGACAGTGCAAGAGATTGGGTGTTGGGGGGGGCAGTGCAAGAGATTGGGTTGGGCGGCTAGTGCGAGAGATTGGGTGATGGGGGGGCAGTGCAAGAGATTGGGTGGTGCGGGGGCATTGCGAGTGACTGGGTGTTGGGGACAGTGCGAGTGATTGGGTGGTGGGGACAGTGCGAGAGATTGGATGGTGGTGGGGACAGTGCGAGAGATTGGGTGGTGGTAGGGGCAGTGCGAGAGATTGGCTGGTGGGGACAGTGCGAGAGATTGGGTGGTGGTGGGGACAGTGCGAGAGACTGTGTCATGGGGCGGGCAGTGCGAGAGACTGGGTGGTGGAGGGGGAAGTGCGAGAGACTGGGTTGTTGGGGGGGCAGTGCAAGAGATTGGGTTGCGGGGGCCAGTGCAAGAGATGGGTGGTGGGGACAGTGCATGAGATTGGGTGATGGGGGGGCAGTGCGAGAGATTGGGTGGTGGGGGGGCAGTGCGAGAGACTGGGTGGTGGGGCAGGCAGTGCGAGAGTCTGAGTGGTGGAGGGGGCAGTGCGAGAGACTGGGTTGTTGGGGGGGGCAGTGCAAGAGATTGGGTTGGGGGGGGACAGTGCAAGCGATGGGTGGTGGGGACAGTGCGAGAGATTGGGTGGTGGGGACAGTGCGAGAGATTGGGTGATGGGGGAGCAGTGCGAGAGATTGAGTGGTGGGGGGGCAGTGCGAGAGATTGGGTGGTTTGGGGACAGTGCGAGAGATTGGGTGGTGGGGACTTTGCGAGAGATTGGGTGGTGTGGGGGCAGTGCGAAAGACTGGGTGGTGGGGACAGTTCGAGAGATTGGGTGGTGGGGACAGTGCGAGAGATTGGGTTGTGGGGACAGTGCGAGAGATTGGGTGGTGCGGACAGTGCGAGAGATTAGGTGGTGGTGGGGCAGAGCGATAGATTGGGTGGTGGTGGAGACAGTGCGAGAGATTGTGTGGTGGTGGGGACAGTACGAGAGGCTGTGGGTGGTGGGGGGGGACAGTGCGAGAGACTGGGTGGTGGGGACAGTGCGAGAGATTGGGTTGTGGGGACAGTGCGAGAGATTTGGTGGTGGGGACAGTGCGAGAGATTGGGTGATGGTGGGGACAGTGCGAGAGATTGGGTGGTGGGGGTCAGTGCAAGAGACTGGGTGGTGGGGTGGGCAGTGCGAGAGACTGGGTGGTGGAGGGGGCAGTGGGAGAGACTGGATGGTTGGGTGGGCAGTTCACGAGATTGGTTTGGGGGCGACAGTGCGAGATATTGGATGGTGGGGACAGTGCGAGAGATTGGGTAGTGGGGACAGTGTGAGAGATTGGCTGATGGGGACAGTGTGACAGACTGGGTGGTGGGTGGACAGTGTGAGAGATTTGGTGGTGGGGACAGCGCGAGAGATTGGGTGGTGGTGGGGGCAGTGCGAGAGATTGGGTGGTGGGGACAGTGCGAGAGATTGGTTGGTGGTGGGGACAGTGCGAGAGACTGGGCGGTGGGAGGGCAGTGCGAGAGACTGGGTGGTGGGGGCTGTAGTGCGAGAGACTGAGTGGTGGGGGGGGCAGTGCGAAAGATTGGGTGGTGGTGGGGCAGTGCGAGAGACTGGGTGGTGGGGACAGTGTGAGAGATTGGGTGGTGGTGGGGCAGTGCGAGAGACTTGGTGGTGGGGACAATGTGAGAGATTGGGTGGTGGGGACATTGCAATAGATTGGGTGGTGGTGGGGATAGTGCGAGAGACTGGGTGGTGGGGGGGCAATGCCAGAGATTGGGTTCGGGTGTAGTGCGAGATATTGGCTGGTGGGAGGACAGTGCGAGAGACTGGTGCGGGGGGGGCAGTGTGAGAGACTGGGTGGTGGGGACAGTGCGAGAGATTGGGTGAATGGGGGGCAGTGCGAGAGATTGGGTGGTGGGGGGGGCAGTGCGAGAGATTGGGTGGTTTGGGGGCAGTGCGAGAGACTGGGTGATGGGGGGCAGTGCGAGAGATTGGGTGGTGGGGGGGGCAGTGCGAGAGATTGGGTGGTTTGGGGGCCGTGCGAGAGACTGGGTGATGGGGACAGTACGAGAGATTGGGTGCTGGTGGGGACAGTGCGAGAGACTGGGTGGTGGGGGGGGGCAGTGCGAGAGATTGGGTGGTGGGGGGGCAGTGCTAGAGACTGAGTGGTGGGGACAGTGCGAGAGATTGGATTGTGGGGACAGTGTGAGAGATTGGGTGGTGGGGGGTCAGTGCGCGAGATTGGGTGGTGCGGGGGCAATGCGAGAGACTGGGTGATGGGGACAGTACGAGAGATTGGGTTGTGGGGACAGTGTGAGAGATTGGGTGGTGTTGGGGACAATGCAAGAGATTGGGTGGTGGTGGGGACAGTACGAGAGACTGTGGGTGGTGAAGTGGGGCAGTGCGAGAGATTGGCTGGTGGTAGGGCCGTGCGAGAGACTGGGTGGTGGGGGGGGCAGTGCGAGAGATTGTGTGGTGGGGGGGCAGTGCTAGAGACTGAGTGGTGGGGACAGTGCGAGAGATTGGGTGGTGTTGGGGACCGAGCAAGACACTGGGTGGTGTGGGGGCAGTGCGAGAGATTGGCTGGTGGGGGGGCAGTGCGAGAGACTGGTGCGGGGGCCAGTGCGAGATACTGGGTGGCTGGGGGGGCAGTGCAAGAGATTGGGCTGGGGGGGTAGTGCGAGAGATTAGGTGATGGGGGGGCAATGCAAGAGTTGGGGTGGTGCGAGGGCAGTGCGAGAGACTGGGTGGTGGGGACAGAATGAGTGATTGGGTGCTGGGGACAGTGCAAGAGATTGGGTATTGGTGGGGACAGTGTAAGGGACTGGGTGGTGGGGTGCAGTGCGAGATATTGGGTGGTGGGGGCTGTGCGAGAGACTGTGGGTTGTGGTGGGGACAGTACGACAGACTGTGGATGGTGGGGTGGGGCAGTGCGAGAGACTGGGTTGTGGGGACAGTGCGAGAGATTGGATGGTGGTGGGGACAGTATGAGAGACTGGGTGGTGGGGGGGGGCAGTGCTAGAGATTGGGTGGTTGGGGCAATGCGAGAGATTGGCTGCTGGGGGGGCAGTGCGAGAGACTGGGTGGTGGGGCGGGCACTGCGAGAGACTGGGTGGTGGAGGGGGCAGTGCAAGAGCCTGGGTTGTTGGGGGGGCAGTGCAAGAGATTGGTTTGGGGGGGACAGTGCAAGAGATGGGTGGTGGGGACAGTGCGAGAGATTGGGTGATGGGAACAGTGCGAGAGACTGGGTGGTGGGGGGACAGTGTGACAGATTGGGTGGTGCGGACAGCGCGAGAGATTGGGTGGTGGGGACAGTGCGAGAGATTGGGTGATGGGGGGGCAGTGCAAGAGATTGGGTGGTGGGGGTCAGTGCGAGAGATTGGCTGGTTTGGGGGCTGTGCGAGAGACTGGGTGGTGCGGACAGTACGAGAGATTGGGTGGTGGGGACAGTGCGTGAGATTGGGTTGTGGGGACAGTGTGAGAGATTGGGTGATGGTGGGGACAGTGCGAGAGATTGGGTTGTGGGGACAGTGCGAGAGATTGGGTTGTGGTGGGGACAGTGCGAGAGATTGCGTGGTGGTGGGGGCAGTGCTGGAGATTGGGTGGTTGGGGCAATGCGAGAGATTGGCTGCTGGGGGGGCAGTGCGAGAGACTGGATGGTGGGGCGGGCAGTGCGAGAGACTGGGTGGTGGAGGGGACAGTGCGAGAGCCTGGGTTGTTGGGGGGGCACTGCAAGAGATTGGTTTGGGGGGGACAGTGCAAGAGATGGGTGGTGTGGACAGTGCGAGAGATTGGGTGATGGGAACAGTGCGAGAGACTGGGTGGTGGGGGGACAGTGTGACAGATTGGGTGGTGTGGACAGTACAAGAGACTGGGTGGTGGGGGGGCAGTGCGAGATATTGGGTGGTGGGGTGCCGTGCGAGAGATTGGGTGGTGAAGGCAATTCGAGAGATTGGCTGCTGGTGGGGCAGTGCGAGAGACTAGGTGGTGGGGCGGGCAGTACGAGAGACTGGGTGGTGGAGGGGGCAGTGCGAGAGACTGGGTGGTTGGGGGGGCAGCGCAAGAGATTGGGTTGGTGGGGACAGTGCGAGAGATTGAGTGGTGGAGTGCAGTGCGAGAGATTGGGTGGTGGGGTGCAGGGCGAGAGATTGGGTGGTGGTGGGGACAGTGCGAGAGACTGGGTCGGGGGGTAGTGTGAGAGATTGGGTGATGGGGCGGCAGTGCAAGAGGTTGGGTGGTGCGGGGGCAGTGCGAGAGACTGGGTGGTCGGGGGGGGCAGTGCGAGAGATTGTGTGGTGGGGGGGCAGTGCTAGAGACTGAGTGGTGGGGACAGTGCGAGAGATTGGGTGGTGTTGGGGACCGAGCAAGAGACTGGGTGGTGTGGGGGCAGTGCGAGAGATTGGCTGGTGGGGGGGCAGTGCGAGAGACTGGTGCGGGGGCCAGTGCGAGATACTGGGTGGCTGGGGGGGCAGTGCAAGAGATTGGGCTGGGGGGGGTAGTGCGAGAGATTAGGTGATGGGGGGACAATGCAAGAGTTGGGGTGGTGCGAGGGCAGTGCGAGAGACTGGGTGGTGGGGACAGAATGAGTGATTGGGTGCTGGGGACAGTGCAAGAGATTGGGTGTTGGTGGGGACAGTGTAAGGGACTGGGTGGTGGGGTGCAGTGCGAGATATTGGGTGGTGGGGGCTGTGCGAGAGACTGTGGGTTGTGGTGGGGACAGTACGACAGACTGTGGATGGTGGGGTGGGGCAGTGCGAGAGACTGGGTTGTGGGGACAGTGCGAGAGATTGGATGGTGGTGGGGACAGTATGAGGGACTGTGGGTGGTGAAGTGGGGCAGTGCGAGAGATTGGCTGTTGGTGGGGCCGTGCGAGAGACTGGGTGGTGGGGGGGGCAGTGCGAGAGATTGGGTGGTTTGGGGGCAGTGCGAGAGACTGGGTGATGGGGACAGTACGAGTGATTGGGTGCTGGTGGGGACTGTGCGAGAGACTGGGTGGTGGAGGGGGCAGTGCGAGAGATTGGGTGGTGGGGGGGCAATGCTAGAGACTGAGTGGTGGGGACAGTGCGAGAGATTGGGTTGTGGGGACAGTGTGAGAGATTGGGTGGTGGGGGGGCAGTGCGCGAGATTGGGTGGTGCGGGGGCAGTGCGAGAGACTGGGTGATGGGGATAGTACGAGAGATTGGGTTGTGGGGACAGTGTGAGAGATTGGGTGGTGTTGGGGATAGTGCAAGAGACTGTGGGTGGTGAAGTGGGGCAGTGCGAGAGATTGGCTGGTGGTGGGGCCGTGCGAGAGACTGGGTGGTGGGGGGGGCAGTGCGAGAGATTGGGTGGTGGGGGGGCAGTGCTAGAGACTGAGTGGTGGGGACAGTGCGAGAGATTGGGTGGTGTTGGGGACCGAGCAAGAGACTGGGTGGTGTGGGGGCAGTGCGAGAGATTGGCTGGTGGGGGGGCAGTGCGAGAGACTGGTGCGGGGGCCAGTGCGAGATACTGGGTGGCTGGGGGGGCAGTGCAAGAGATTGGGCTGGGGGGGGTAGTGCGAGAGATTAGGTGATGAGGGGGCAATGCAAGAGTTGGGGTGGTGCGAGGGCAGTGCGAGAGACTGGGTGGTGGGGACAGAATGAGTGATTGGGTGCTGGGGACAGTGCAAGAGATTGGGTGTTGGTGGGGACAGTGTAAGGGACTGGGTGGTGGGGTGCAGTGCGAGATATTGGGTGGTGGGGGCTGTGCGAGAGACTGTGGGTTGTGGTGGGGACAGTACGACAGACTGTGGATGGTGGGGTGGGGCAGTGCGAGAGACTGGGTTGTGGGGACAGTGCGAGAGATTGGATGGTGGTGGGGACAGTATGAGGGACTGTGGGTGGTGAAGTGGGGCAGTGCGAGAGATTGGCTGTTGGTGGGGCCGTGCGAGAGACTGGGTGGTGGGGGGGGCAGTGCTAGAGATTGGGTGGTTGGGGCAATGCGAGAGATTGGCTGCTAGGGGGGCAGTGTGAGAGACTGGGTGGTGGGGCGGGCACTGCGAGAGACTGGGTGGTGGAGGGGGCAGTGCAAGAGCCTGGGTTGTTGGGGGGGCAGTGCAAGAGATTGGTTTGGGGGGGACAGTGCAAGAGATGGGTGGTGGGGACAGTGCGAGAGATTGGGTGATGGGAACAGTGCGAGAGACTGGGTGGTGGGGGGACAGTGTGACAGATTGGGTGGTGCGGACAGCGCGAGAGATTGGGTGGTGGGTGGGGTCAGTGCCAGAGACTGGGTGGTGGGAGGGCAGTGTGAGAGACTGGTTGGTGAGGGGGGGTGCATTGCGGGAGTCTGGGTGGTGTGGGCGCAGTGCCAGTGATTGGGTGGTGGTGGGGACCGTGCAAGAGACTGGGTGGTGGGGGGGGCAGTGCGAGAGATTGGGTGGTGGGGTGTAGTGCGAGAGATTGGGTGGTGAAGGAATGCGAGAGATTGGCTGCTGGTGGGGGCAGTGCGAGAGACTGGGTGGTGGGGCGTGCAGTGCAAGAGACTGGGTGGTGTGGGGTCAGTTCGAGAGATTGGGTGGTGGGGTGCAGTGGGAGAGACTGGGTGGTGGGGACAGTGCGAGAGATTGGGTGGTGGGTGGGGTCAGTGCCAGAGACTGGGTGGTGGGAGGGCAGTGTGAGAGACTGGGTGGTGAGGGGGGGTGCATTGCGAGAGACTGGGTGGTGCGGGCGCAGTGCCAGTGATTGGGTGGTGGTGGGGACCATGCAAGAGACTGGGTGGTGGGGGGGCAGTGCGAGAGATTGGGTGGTGAAGGCAATGCGAGAGATTGGCTGCTGGTCGGGGCAGTGCGAGAGACTGGGTGGTGGGGCGGGCAGTGCAAGAGACTGGGTGGTGTGGGGTCAGTGCGAGAGATTGGGTGGTGGGCTGCAGTGCGAGAGATTGGGTGGTGGTAGCAAGGCGAGAGATTGGCTGCTGGGGGGGCAGTGCGAGAGACTGGGTGTTGGGGCGGGCAGTGCAAGAGACTGGGTGGTGTGGGGTCAGTGCGAGAGATTGGGTGGTGGGGGCAAGGCGAGAGATTGGCTGCTGGGGGGGGTAGTGCGAGAGATTGGGTGGTTCGAGGGCAGTGCGAGAGACTGGGTGGTGGGGACAGTGTGAGAGATTGGGTGGTGGGGACAGTGCAAGAGATTGGGTGGTGGTGGGGACAGTGCAAGAGATTGGGTGGTGGGGACAGTGCAAGAGATTGGGTGGTTGTGGGGACAGTGCGAGAGATTGGGTGGTGGGGGGGCAGTGCCAGAGACTGGGTGGTGGGGACAGTGCAAGAGATTGGGTGGCGGTGGGGACAGTGCGAGAGACTGTGTGGTGGGATGCAGTGCGAGAGATTGGCTGGTGGGGGCGCAGTGCGAGAGACTTGTGCAGGGGGCAGTGCGAGATACTGGGTGGTTGAGGGGGCAGTGCAAGAGATTGGGTTGGCGGGGTTTTGCGAGAGATTGGGTGATGGGGGGGCAATGCGAGAGATTGGGTGGTGCGAGGGCATTGCGAGAGACTGGGTGGTGGGAAGGCAGTGTGAGAGACTGGGTGGTGAGGGGGGGTGTATTGCGAGAGACTGGGTGGTGCGGGCGCAGTGCCAGTGATTGGGTGGTGGTGGGGACCATGCAAGAGACTGGGTGGTGGGGGGGCAGTGCGAGAGATTGTGTGGTGGGGTGTAGTGCGAGAGATTGGGTGGTGAAGGCAATGCGAGAGATTGGCTGCTGGTGGGGGCAGTGCGAGAGACTGGGTGGTGGGGCGGGGCAGTGCAAGAGACTGGGTGGTGTGGGGTCAGTGCGAGAGATTAGGTGGTGGGGTGCAGTGCGAGAGATTGGGTGGTGGTAGCAAGGCGAGAGATTGGCTGCTGGGGGGGCAGTGCGAGAGACTGGGTGGTGGGGACAATGTGAGAGATTGGGTGGTGGGGACAGTGCAAGAGACTGGGTGGTGGGGGGGCAGTGCCAGAGACTGGCTGGTGGGGACAGTGCAAGAGATTGGGTGGTGGTGGGGACAGTGCGAGAGACTGTGTGGTGGGGTGCAGTGCGAGAGATTGGCTGGTGGGGGGCGCAGTGCGAGAGACTTGTGCAGGGGGCAGTGCGAGATACTGGGTGGTTGAGGGGGCAGTGCAAGAGATTGGGTTGGCGGGGTTTTGCGAGAGATTGGGTGATGGGGGGGCAATGCGAGAGATTGGGTGGTGCGAGGGCATTGCGAGAGACTGGGTGGTGGGGACAGTGTGAGAGATTGGGTGGTGGGGGACAGTGCAAGAGATTGGGTGGTGGTAGGGACAGTGCGAGAGACTGGGTGGTGGGGTGCAGTGCGAGAGATTGCGTGGTGGGGTGCAGGGCGACAGATTGGGTGGTGCGGGGGCAGTGCGAGAGACTGGGTTGGGGGGGGTAGTGTGAGAGATTGGGTGATGGGGCGGCAGTGCAAGAGATTGGGTGGTGCGGGGGCAGTGCGAGAGACTGGGTGGTGGGGACAGTGCGAGAGATTGGGTGGTGGGGGACAGTGCGAGAGATTGGGTGGTGGTGGGGACAGTGCGAGAGATTGGGTGGTGGTGGGGGCAGTGCGAGAGATTGGGTGGTGGGGACAGTGCGAGAGATTGGGTGGTGGGGACAGTGCGAGAGATTGGGCGGTGTTGGGGACAGTGCGAGAGATTGGGTGGTGGTGGGGTGGGGGCAGTGCGAGAAATTGGGTGGTGGGGACAGTGCGAGAGATTGGTGGTGTTGGGGACAGTGCGAGAGACTGGGTGGTGGGGTGCAGTGCGAGAGATTGGGTGGTGGGGGGCAGTGCGAGAGACTGGCTGGTGGGGGGGCCGTGCGAGAGAATGGTGCGGGGGGGCAGTGCGAGATACTGGGTGGTTTGGGGGGCAGTGCAAGAGGATTGGGTTGGGGGGTAGTGCGAGAGATTGGGTGATGGGAGGGCAATGCGAGAGATTGGTTGGTGCGGGGGACAGTGCGAGAGACTTGGTGGTGGGGGGGTCAGTGCGAGAGACTGGGTGGTGAAGGCAATTCGAGAGACTGGCTGCTGGTGGGACAGTGCGAGACACTGGGTGGTGGAGGGGGCAGTGCGAGAGACTGGGTGGTTGGGGGGGCAGCGCAAGAGATTGGGTTGGAGGGGACAGTGCGAGAGCTTGTGTGGTGGGGACAGTGCGAGAGATTGGGTGGTGGGGGGGACAGTGTGAGAGATTGGGTGGTGGAGTGCAGTGCGAGATGTTGGGTGGTTGGGGTGCAGGGCGAGAGATTGGGTGGTGCGGGGGGCAGTGCGAGAGACTGGGTTGGGGGGGTAGTGAGAGATTGGGTGATGGGGCGGCAGTGCAAGAGATTGGGTGTGTGCGGGGGCAGTGCGAGAGACTGGGTGGTGGGGACAGTGCGAGAGATTGGGTGGTGGGGACAGTGTGAGAGATTGGGTGGTGTTGGGGACAGTGCGAGAGATTGGGTGGTGGTGGGGTGGGGGCAGTGCGTGAGATTGGGTGATGGGGGAGCAGTGCGAGAGATTGAGTGGTGGGGGGGCAGTGCGAGGAGATTGGGTGGTTTGGGGACAGTGGCGAGAGATTGGGTGGTGGGTACAGTGCGAGAGATTGGGTGATGAGGGTGCAGTGCGAGAGATTGGGGTGGTGTGGGGGCAGTGCAAAAGACTGGGTGGTGGGGACAGTTCGAGAGATTGGGTGGTGGGGACACAACGAGAGATTGGGTTGTGGGGGACAGTGCGAGAGATTGGGTGGTGCGGACAGTGCGAGAGATTGGGTGGTGGTGGGGCAGAGCGATAGATTGGGTGGTGGTGGAGACAGTGCGAGAGATTGTGTGGTGGTGGGGACAGTACGAGAGGCTGTGGGTGGTGGGGGGGGACAGTGCGAGAGACTGGGTGGTGGGGACAGTGCGAGAGATTGGGTTGTGGGGACAGTGCGAGAGATTTGGTGGTGGGGACAGTGCGAGAGATTGGGTGATGGTGGGGCAGAGCGAGAGATTGGGTGGTGGAGGGGGTAGTGGGAGAGACTGGATGATTGGGTGGGCAGTTCACGAGATTGGTTTGGGGGCGACAGTGCGAGATATTGGATGGTGGGGACAGTGCGAGAGATTGGCTAGTGGGGACAGTGTGAGAGATTGGCTGATGGGGACAGTGCGACAGACTGGGTGGTGGGTGGACAGTGTGAGAGATTTGGTGGTGGGGCACTGCGCGAGAGATTGGGTGGTGTTGGGGGCAGTGCGAGAGATTGGGTGGTGGGGGACAGTGCGAGAGATTGGTTGGTGGTGGGGACAGTGCGAGAGACTGGGCGGTGGGAGGGCATTGCGAGAGACTGGGTGGTGGGGGCTGTAGTGCGAGAGACTGAGTGGTGGGGGGGGCAGTGCGAAAGATTGGGTGGTGGTGGGGACAGTGCGAGCAACTGGGTGGTGGGGTGCAGTGCGAGAGATTGGGTGGTGGGGTCAGTTCGAGAGCCTGGGTGGTGTGGTGCAGTGCGAGAGATTGGGTGGTGGGAACAGTGCGAGTGATTGGCTGGTGGGGGGGGCAGTGCGAGAGATTGGTGCGGGGGGCAGTGAGAGATACTGGGTGGCTGGGGGGGCAGTGCAAGAGATTGGGCTGGGGGGGTAGTGCGAGAGATTGGGTGATGGGGGGGCAATGCAAGAGTTGGGGTGGTGCGAGGGCAGTGTGAGAGACTGGGTGGTGGGGACAGAATGAGTGATTGGGTGCTGGGGACAGTGCAAGAGATTGGGTGTTGGTGGGACAGTGTAAGGGACTGGGTGGTGGGGTGCAGTGCGAGAGATTGGGTGGTGGGGGGCTGTGCGAGAGACTGTGGGTTGTGGTGGGGACAGTACGACAGACTGTGGGTGGTGGGGTGGGGCAGTGTGAGAGACTGGGTTGTGGGGACAGTGCGAGAGATTGGATGGTGGTGGGGACAGTATGAGAGACTGTGGGTGGTGAAGTGGGGCAGTGCGAGAGATTGGCTGGTGTTGGGGCAGTGCGAGAGACTGGGTGGAGGGGGGGGCAGTGCTAGAGATTGGGTGGTTGGGGCAATGCGAGAGATTGGCTGCTGGGGGGGCAGTGCGAGAGACTGGTTGGTGGGGCGGGCAGTGCGAGAGACTGGGTGGTGGAGGGGGCAGTGCGAGAGCCTGGGTTGTTGGGGGGGCAGTGCAAGAGATTGATTTGGGGGAGACAGTGCAAGAGATGGGTGGTGGGGACAGTGCGAGAGATTGGGTGATGGGAACAGTGCGAGAGACTGGGTGGTGGGGGGACAGTGTGACAGATTGGGTGGTGTGGACAGCGCGAGAGATTGGGTGGTGGGGACAGTGCGAGAGATTGGGTGATGGGGGGCAGTGCGAGAGATTGGGTGGTGGGGGTCAGTGCGAGAGATTGGCTTGTTTGGGGGCTGTGCGAGAGACTGGGTGGTGGGGACAGTACGAGAGATTGGGTGGTGGGGACAGTGAGTGAGATTGGGTTGTGGGGACAGTGCGAGAGATTGGGTGGTGGTGGGGACAGTGCGAGAGATTGGGTTGTGGGGACAGTGCGAGAGATTGGGTTGTGGTGGGGACAGTGCGAGAGATTGGTTGGTGGTGGGGACAGGGCGAGAGACTGGGTGTTGGAGGGCAGTGCAAGTAACTGGGTGGTGGGGGGTGTACTGCGAGAGATTGGGTGGTGGGTGGAGTGCGAGAGACTGGGTGGTGGGGTGCAGTGCTAGAGATTGGGTGGTGGGGGCAGTGCGAGAGATTGCCTGGTGGAGACAGTGTGAGAGATTGGGTGGTGCGGGGGCAGTGCGAGAGACTGGTGTGGGGGGCAGTGCGAGACACTGGGTGGTTGGGGGGGCAGTGCAAGAGATTGGGTTGGGGGGCTAGTGCGAGAGATTGGGTGATGGGGGGGCAATGCGAGAGATTGTGTGGTGGTGGGGCAGTGCGAGAGACTGGGTGGTGGGGACAGTGTGAGAGATTGGGTGGTGGTGGGGCAGTGCGAGAGACTTGGTGGTGGGGACAATGTGAGAGATTGGGTGGTGGGGGACATTGCAATAGATTGGGCGGTGGTGGGGATAGTGCGAGAGACTGGGTGGTGGGGGGGCAATGCCAGAGATTGGGTTGGGGTGTAGTGCGAGATATTGGCTGGTGGGAGGACAGTGCGAGAGACTGGTGCGGGGGGGGCAGTGTGAGAGACTGGGTGGTGGGGACAGTGCGAGAGATTGGGTGAATGGGGGGCAGTGCGAGAGATTGGGTGGTGGGGGGGCAGTGCGAGAGATTGGGTGGTTTGGGGGCAGTGCGAGAGACTGGGTGATGGGGACAGTACGAGTGATTGGGTGCTGGTGGGGACTGTGCGAGAGACTGGGTGGTGGAGGGGGCAGTGCGAGAGATTGGGTGGTGGGGGGGGCAGTGCTAGAGACTGAGTGGTGGGGACAGTGCGAGAGATTGGGTTGTGGGGACAGTGTGAGAGATTGGGTGGTGGGGGGGGCAGTGCGCGAGATTGGGTGGTGCGTGGGCAGTGCGAGAGACTGGGTGATGGGGATAGTACGAGAGATTGGGTTGTGGGGACAGTGTGAGAGATTGGGTGGTGTTGGGGATAGTGCAAGAGACTGTGGGTGGTGAAGTGGGGCAGTGCGAGAGATTGGCTGGTGGTGGGGCCGTGCGAGAGACTGGGTGGTGGGGGGGGCAGTGCGAGAGATTGGGTGGTGGGGGGGCAGTGCTAGAGACTGAGTGGTGGGGACAGTGCGAGAGATTGGGTGGTGTTGGGGACCGAGCAAGAGACTGGGTGGTGTGGGGGCAGTGCGAGAGATTGGCTGGTGGGGGGGCAGTGCGAGAGACTGGTGCGGGGGCCAGTGCGAGATACTGGGTGGCTGGGGGGGCAGTGCAAGAGATTGGGCTGGGGGGGTAGTGCGAGAGATTAGGTGATGAGGGGGCAATGCAAGAGTTGGGGTGGTGCGAGGGCAGTGCGAGAGACTGGGTGGTGGGGACAGAATGAGTGATTGGGTGCTGGGGACAGTGCAAGAGATTGGGTGTTGGTGGGGACAGTGTAAGGGACTGGGTGGTGGGGTGCAGTGCGAGATATTGGGTGGTGGGGGCTGTGCGAGAGACTGTGGGTTGTGGTGGGGACAGTACGACAGACTGTGGATGGTGGGGTGGGGCAGTGCGAGAGACTGGGTTGTGGGGACAGTGCGAGAGATTGGATGGTGGTGGGGGACAGTATGAGGGACTGTGGGTGGTGAAGTGGGGCAGTGCGAGAGATTGGCTGTTGGTGGGGCCGTGCGAGAGACTGGGTGGTGGGGGGGGCAGTGCGAGAGATTGGGTGGTTTGGGGGCAGTGCGAGAGACTGGGTGATGGGGACAGTACGAGTGATTGGGTGCTGGTGGGGACTGTGCGAGAGACTGGGTGGTGGAGGGGGCAGTGCGAGAGATTGGGTGGTGGGGGGGCAATGCTAGAGACTGAGTGGTGGGGACAGTGCGAGAGATTGGGTTGTGGGGACAGTGTGAGAGATTGGGTGGTGGGGGGGCAGTGCGCGAGATTGGGTGGTGCGGGGGCAGTGCGAGAGACTGGGTGATGGGGATAGTACGAGAGATTGGGTTGTGGGGACAGTGTGAGAGATTGGGTGGTGTTGGGGACAGTGCAAGAGACTGTGGGTGGTGAAGTGGGGCAGTGCGAGAGATTGGCTGGTGGTGGGGCCGTGCGAGAGACTGGGTGGTGGGGGGGGCAGTGCGAGAGATTGGGTGGTGGGGACAGTGCGAGAGATTGGGTGATGGGGGGCAGTGCGAGAGATTGGGTGGTGGGGTCAGTGCGAGAGATTGGCTTGTTTGGGGCCTGTGCGAGAGACTGGGTGGTGGGGACAGTATGAGAGATTGGGTGGTGGGGACAGTGAGTGAGATTGGGTTGTGGGGACAGTGTGAGAGATTGGGTGGTGGTGGGGACAGTGCGAGAGATTGGGTTGTGGGGACAGTGCGAGAGATTGGGTTGTGGTGGGGACAGTGCGAGAGATTGGTTGGTGGTGGGGACAGGGCGAGAGACTGGGTGTTGGGGAGGGCAGTGCAAGTAACTGGGTGGTGGGGGGTGTACTGCGAGAGACTGGGTGGTGCGGGGGCAGTGCGAGAGATTGGGTGGTGGTGGAGTGCGAGAGACTGGGTGGTGGGGTGCAGTGCTAGAGATTGGGTGGTGGGGGCAGTGCGAGAGATTGCCTGGTGGAGACAGTGTGAGAGATTGGGTGGTGCGGGGGCAGTGCGAGAGACTGGTGTGGGGGGCAGTGCGAGACACTGGGTGGTTGGGGGGGCAGTGCAAGAGATTGGTTGGGGGGGCTAGTGCGAGAGATTGGGTGATGGGGGGGGCAATGCGAGAGATTGTGTGGTGGTGGGGCAGTGCGAGAGACTTGGTGGTGGGGACAATGTGAGAGATTGGGTGGTGGGGACATTGCAATAGATTGGGCGGTGGTGGGGATAGTGCGAGAGACTGGGTGGTGGGGGGGCAATGCCAGAGATTGGGTTGGGGTGTAGTGCGAGATATGGCTGGTGGGAGGACAGTGCGAGAGACTGGTGCGGGGGGGCAGTGTGAGAGACTGGGTGGTGGGGACAGTGCGAGAGATTGGGTGAATGGGGGGCAGTGCGAGAGATTGGGTGGTGGGGGGGCAGTGCGAGAGATTGGGTGGTTTGGGGGCAGTGCGAGAGACTGGGTGATGGGGACAGTACGAGTGATTGGGTGCTGGTGGGGGACTGTGCGAGAGACTGGGTGGTGGAGGGGGCAGTGCGAGAGATTGGGTGGTGGGGGGGCAGTGCTAGAGACTGAGTGGTGGGGACAGTGCGAGAGATTGGGTTGTGGGGACAGTGTGAGAGATTGGGTGGTGGGGGGGGCAGTGCGCGAGATTGGGTGGTGCGGGGGCAGTGCGAGAGACTGGGTGATGGGGATAGTACGAGAGATTGGTTGTGGGGACAGTGTGAGAGATTGGGTGGTGTTGGGGATAGTGCAAGAGACTGTGGGTGGTGAAGTGGGGCAGTGCGAGAGATTGGCTGGTGGTGGGGCCGTGCGAGAGACTGGGTGGTGGGGGGGGCAGTGCGAGAGATTGGGTGGTGGGGGGGCAGTGCTAGAGACTGAGTGGTG
>JANJGN010005255.1:0-24862 GCA_026770705.1 Isurus oxyrinchus
GGGTTAAACACTGGAGGTGGAATGAGTGGGGTTAAACACTGGAGTTGGGGTGAGTGGGGTTAAACACTGGAGGTGGAATGAGTTAGAATGGGGTTAAACATTGGAGGTGGAGTGAGTGGGGTTAAACACTGGAGTTGGGGGTGAGTGGGGGTTAAACACTGGAGGTGGAATGAGTTAGAATGGGGTTTAAACACTGGAGGTGGAGTGAGTGGGGTTAAACACTGGAGTTGGGGTGAGTGGGGTTAAACACTGGAGTTGGGGTGAGTGGGATTATGCACTGGAGGTGGGGTGAGTAGGAGTGGGGTTAAACACTGGAGGTGGAATGAGTTAGAATGGGGTTAAACACTGGAGGTGGAGTGAGTGGGATTATGCACTGGAGGTGGGGTGAGTAGGAGTGGGGTTAAACACTGGAGGTAGGATGAGTGAGAGAGGGGTTAAACACTGGAATGGGGTGAATAAGAGTGGGGATAAACAATGGAGGTGAGGTGAGTGAGAGTGGGGTTAAACAATGGAGGTGGGGGGGAGTGGTGTAAACACTGGAGGTGGTGTGAGTGAGAGTGGGGTTAAAAACTGGAGTTGGGAAGAGTGGGTTAAAGCACTGGAATTGGGGTGAGTGAGAGCGGGGTTCAACACTGGAGGTGGGGTGAGTGAGAGTTCGATTAAACACTGGAGGTGGGGTGACCAGGGTTATACATTGGAGGTGGGATGAGTGAGAATGAGGTTAAACACTGGAGGTGGAACAAATGGGTTAAACACTGGAGGTGGGGTGAGTGAGAGTGGGGTTAAACACTGGAGGTGGGGTGAGTGAGAGTGGGGTTAAACACTGGAGGTGGGGTGAGTGAGAGTGCGATTAAACACTGGAGGTGGGGTGAGTGAGAGTGGGGTTAAACACTGGAGGTGGGATGAGTGAGAGTGCGATTAAACACTGGAGGTGGGGTGATTGAGAGTTGGGTTAAACACTGGAGGTGGGATGAGTGAGAGTGCGATTAAACACTGGAGGTGGGGTGATTGAGAATGGGGTTAAACACTGGAGGTGGGGTGACGAGGGATATACACTGGAGGTGGGATGAGTGAGAGTGGGATTAAACACTGGATGTGGAACAAATGAGTTATACACTGGAGGTGGGGAGAGTGAGAGTGGGTTTAAACACTGGAGGTGGAACAAATGAGTTAAACACTGGAGGTGGGGAGAGTGAGAGTGGGTTTAAACACTGGAGGTGCGAAGAGTGAGAGGGGGGTAAAACACAAGGTGCGGTGAGTAAGAGTGGGGTTAAACACTGGAGGTGGGGTGAGTGAGAGTGGGGGTAACCACTGGCTGTGGTAAGTGACAGTGGGGGTAAACACTGGGTGTGGTAAGTGGGAGTGGGGGTAAACACTGGTCATTGTAAATGGGAGTGGGGGTAAACACTGGATGTGGTAAGTGGGAGTGGGGGTAAACACTGGGTGTGGTAAGTGGGAGTGGGGGTAAACACTGGGTGTGGTAAGTGGGAGTGGGGGTAAACACTGGATGTGGTAAGTGGGAGTGGGGGGTAAACACTGGATGTGGTAAGTGGGAGTGGGGGTAAACACTGGGTGTGGTAAGTGGGAGTGGGGGTAAACACTGGGTGTGGTAAGTGGGAGTGGGGGTAAACACTGGATGTGGTAAGTGGGAGTGGGGGTAAACACTGGGCTGTGGTAAATGGGAGTGGGGGTAAACACTAGGTGTCATAAATGAGGGTGGGGTTAAAAAAGGGTGTGGTGATTGGGAGTGGGGGTAAACACTGGATGTGGTAAGTGGGAGTGGGGGTAAACACTGGGTGTGGTAAGTGGGAGTGGGGGTAAACACTGGGTGTGGTAAGTGGGAGTGGGGGTAAACACTGGATGTGGTAAGTGGGAGTGGGTTGAAACACTGGGTGTGGTAAGTGGGAGTGGGGGTAAACACTGGGTGTGGTAAGTGGGAGTGGGGGTAAACACTGGGTGTGGTAAGTGGGAGTGGGTTGAAACACTGGGTGTGGTAAGTGGGAGTGGGGGTAAACACTGGGTGTGGTAAGTGGGAGTGAGGGTAAACACTGGGTGTGGTAAGTGGGAGTGAGGGTAACCACTGGCTGTGGTAAGTGACAGTGGGGGTAAACACTGGGTATGGTAAGTGGGAGTGGGGTTAAACACTGGTAATTGTAAATGGGAGTGGGGTAAACACTGGGTGTGGTAAGTGGGAGTGGGGTTAAACACTGGGTGTGGAAAATGGGAGTGGGGGGTAAACACTGGGTGTGGTAAGTGGGAGTGGGGGTAAACACTGGATGTGGTAAGTGGGAGTGGGGGTAAACACTGGATGTGGTAAGTGGGAGTGGGGGTAAACACTGGGCTGTGGTAAGTGGGAGTGGGGGTAATCACTAGGTGTCATAAATGGGGGTGGGGTTAAAAAAGGGTGTGGTGAGTGGGAGTGGGGGTAAACACTGGATGGGGTAAGTGGGAGCGAGGGTAAACACTAGGTGTCATGAATGGGGGTGGGGTTAAAAAAGGGTGTGGTGATTGGGAGTGGGGGTAAACACTGGATGTGGTAAGTGGGAGTGGGGGTAAACACTGGGTGTGGTAAGTGGGAGTGGGGGTAAACACTGGATGTGGTAAGTGGGAGTGGGGGTAAACACTGGATGTGGTAAGTGGGAGTGGGGGTAAACACTGGGTGTGGTAAGTGGGAGTGGGGGTAAACACTGGGCTGTGGTAAGTGGGAGTGGGGGTAAACACTAGGTGTCATAAATGGGGGTGGGGTTAAAAAAGGGTGTGGTGAGTGGGAGTGGGGGTAAACACTGGATGGGGTAAGTGGGAGTGAGGGTAAACACTGGGTGTGGTAAGTGGGAGTGAGGGTAAACACTGTGTGTGGTAAGTGGGAGTGGGGTTAAACACTGGGTGTGGTAAGTGGGAGTGGGGTTAAACACTGGGTGTGGTAAGTGGGAGCGAGGGTAAACACTGGGCTGTGTGAGTGGCAGTGGGGGTAAACACTGGACTGTGGTAAGTGGGAGTGAGTGTAAACACTGGGCTGTGGTAAGTGGGAGTGAGGGTAAACACTGGACTGTGGTAAGTGGGAGTGGGGGTAAACACTGGGTGTGGTAAGTGGGAGTGGGGGTAAACACTGGGTGTGGTAAGTGGGAGTGGGGGGTAAACACTGGGTGTGGTAAGTGGGAGCGAGGGTAAACACTAGGTGTCATAAATGGGGGTGGGGTTAAAAAAGGGTATGGTGAGTGGGAGTGAGGGTAAACATTTGGTGTGGTAACTGGGAGTGGGGGTAAACATTTGGTGTGGTAAGTGAGATGGGAGTTAAACACTGGATGTGCTAAGTGGGAGTGAGGGTTAAACACTGGGTGTGGTAAGTGGGAGTGGGGGTAAACACTGGGTGTGGTAAGTGGGAGTGGGGGTAAACACTGGGCTGTGGTAAGTGGGAGTGGGGGTAAACACTGGGTGTGGTGAGTGGGAGTTGGGGTAAACACTGGGCTGTGGTAAGTGGGAGTGGGGGTAAACACTGTGTGTGGTAAGTGGGAGTGGGGGTAAACACTGGGTGTGGTGAGTGGGAGTTGGGGTAAACACTGGGCTGTGGTAAGTGGGAGTTGGGGTAAACACTGGGTGTGCTAAGTGGGAGTGAGGGTTAAACACTGTGTGTGGTAAGTGGGAGTGGGGGTAAACACTGGGCAGTGGTAAGTGGGAGTGGGGGTAAACACTGGGCAGTGGTAAGTGGGAGTGGGGTTAAACACTGTGTGTGGTAAGTGGGAGTGGGGGTAAACACTGTGTGTGGTAAGTGGGTGTGGGTGTAAACACTGTGTGTGGTAAGTGGGAGTGAGGGTAAACAATGGGTGTGGTAATTGGGTGTGGGGGTAAACACTGTGTGTGGTAAGTGGGAGTGGGGGTCAACACTGGGCTGTGTAAGTGGGAGTGGGGTTAAACACTGGGTGTGGTAAGTGGGAGTGAGGGTAAACACTGGGTGTGCTAAGTGGGAGTGAGGGTTAAACACTGGGTGTGGTAAGTGGGAGTGGGGGTAAACACTGGATGTGGTAAGTGGGAGTGGGGGTAAACACTGGATGTGGTAAGTGGGAGTGGGGGTAAACGCTGGGTGTGGTAAGTGGGAGTGGGGGTAAACACTGGGTGTGGTAAATGGGAGTGGGGGTAAACACTGGATGTGATAAGTGGGAGTGGGGGTAAACACTGGGCTGTGGTAAATGGGAGTGGGGGTAAACACTAGATGTCATAAATGAGGGTGGGGTTAAAAAAGGGTGTGGTGATTGGGAGTGGGGGTAAACACTGGATGTGGTAAGTGGGAGTGGGGGTAAACACTGGGTGTGGTAAATGGGAGTGGGGGTAAACACTGGGTGTGGTAAGTGGGAGTGGGGGTAAATACTGGATGTGGTAAGTGGGAGTGGGTTGAAACACTGGGTGTGGTAAGTGGGAGTGGGGGTAAACACTGGGTGTGGTAAGTGGGAGTGAGGGTAAACACTGGGTGTGGTAAGTGGGAGTGGGTTGAAACACTGGGTGTGGTAAGTGGGAGTGGGGGTAAACACTGGGTGTGGTAAGTGGGAGTGAGGGTAAACACTGGGTGTGGTAAGTGGGAGTGAGGGTAACCACTGGCTGTGGTAAGTGACAGTGGGGGTAAACACTGGGTATGGTAAGTGGGAGTGGGGTTAAACACTGGTAATTGTAAATGGGAGTGGGGGTAAACACTGGGTGTGGTAAGTGGGGGTGGGGTTAAACACTGGGTGTGGTGAGTGGGAGTGGGGGGTAAACACTGGGTGTGGTAAGTGGGAGTGGGGGTAAACACTGGATGTGGTAAGTGGGAGTGGGGGTAAACACTGGATGTGGTAAGTGGGAGTGGGGGTAAACACTGGGCTGTGGTAAGTGGGAGTGGGGGTAAACACTAGGTGTCATAAATGGGGGTGGGGTTAAAAAAGGGTGTGGTGAGTGGGAGTGGGGGTAAACACTGGATGGGGTAAGTGGGAGTGAGGGTAAACACTAGGTGTCATGAATGGGGGTGGGGTTAAAAAAGGGTGTGGTGATTGGGAGTGGGGGTAAACACTGGGTGTGGTAAGTGGGAGTGGGGGTAAACACTGGGTGTGGTAAGTGGGAGTGGGGGTAAACACTGGATGTGGTAAGTGGGAGTGGGGGTAAACACTGGATGTGGTAAGTGGGAGTGGGGGTAAACACTGGGTGTGGTAAGTGGGAGTGGGGGTAAACACTGGGCTGTGGTAAGTGGGCGTGGGGGTAAACACTAGGTGTCATAAATGGGGGTGGGGTTAAAAAAGGGTGTGGTGAGTGGGAGTGGGGGTAAACACTGGATGGGGTAAGTGGGAGTGAGGGTAAACACTGGGTGTGGTAAGTGGGAATGAGGGTAAACACTGTGTGTGGTAAGTGGGAGTGGGGTTAAACACTGGGTGTGGTAAGTGGGAGTGGGGTTAAACACTGGGTGTGGTAAGTGGGAGTGGGGTTAAACACTGGGTGTGGTAAGTGGGAGCGAGGGTAAACACTGGGCTGTGTGAGTGGCAGTGGGGGTAAACACTGGACTGTGGTAAGTGGGAGTGAGGGTAAACACTGGGCTGTGGTAAGTGGGAGTGACGGTAAACACTGGACAGTGGTAAGTGGGAGTGGGGGTAAACACTGGGTGTGGTAAGTGGGAGTGGGGGTAAACACTGGGTGTGGTAAGTGGGAGTGGGGGGTAAACACTGGGTGTGGTAAGTGGGAGCGAGGGTAAACACTAGGTGTCATAAATGGGGGTGGGGTTAAAAAAGGGTATGGTGAGTGGGAGTGAGGGTAAACATTTGGTGTGGTAACTGGGAGTGGGGGTAAACATTTGGTGTGGTAAGTGAGATGGGAGTTAAACACTGGATGTGCTAAGTGGGAGTGAGGGTTAAACACTGGGTGCGGTAAGTGGGATGGGGGAGAAACACTGGGTGTGGTAAGTGGGAGTGGGGGTAAACACTGGGCTGTGGTAAGTGGGAGTGGGGGTAAACACTGGGTGTGGTGAGTGGGAGTTGGGGTAAACACTGGGCTGTGGTAAGTGGGAGTGGGGGTAAACACTGTGTGTGGTAAGTGGGAGTGGGGGTAAACACTGGGTGTGGTGAGTGGGAGTTGGGGTAAACACTGGGCTGTGGTAAGTGGGAGTTGGGGTAAACACTGGGTGTGCTAAGTGGGAGTGAGGGTTAAACACTGTGTGTGGTAAGTGGGAGTGGGGGGTAAACACTGGGCAGTGGTAAGTGGGAGTGGGGGTAAACACTGGGCAGTGGTAAGTGGGAGTGGGGTTAAACACTGTGTGTGGTAAGTGGGAGTGGGGGTAAACACTGTGTGTGGTAAGTGAGAGTGGGGGTAAACACTGTGTGTGGTAAGTGGGTGTGGGTGTAAACACTGTGTGTGGTAAGTGGGAGTGAGGGTAAACACTGTGTGTGGTAAGTGGGAGTGGGGGTAAACAATGGGTGTGGTAATTGGGTGTGGGGGTAAACACTGTGTGTGGTAAGTGGGAGTGGGGGTCAACATTGGGCTGTGTAAGTGGGAGTGGGGTTAAACACTGGGTGTGGTAAGTGGGAGTGAGGGTAAACACTGGGTGTGCTAAGTGGGAGTGAAGGTTAAACACTGGGTGTGGTAAGTGGGAGTGGGGGTAAACACTGGGTGTGGTAAGTGGGAGTGGGGGTAAACACTGGGCTGTGGTAAGTGGGAGTGGGGGTAAACACTGTGTGTGGTAAGTGGGAGTGGGGGTAAACACTGGGCTGTGGTAAGTGGAAGTGGGGGTAAACAGTGTGTGTGGTAAGTGGGAGTGGGGGTAAACACTGTGTGTGGTAAGTGGGTGTGGGTGTAAACACTGTGTGTGGTAAGTGGGAGTGAGGGTAAACACTGTGTGTGGTAAGTGGGAGTGGGGGTAAACACTGGGTGTGGTAATTGGGTGTGGGGGTAAACACTGTGTGTGGTAAGTGGGAGTGGGGGTCAACACTGGGCTGTGTAAGTGGGAGTGGGGTTAAACACTGGGTGTGGTAAGTGGGAGTGAGGGTAAACAATGGGTGTGCTAAGTGGGAGTGAGGGTTAAACACTGGGTGTGGTAAGTGGGAGTGGGGTTCAACACTGGGTTGTGGTAAATGGGAGTGGGGGTAAACACTGGATGTGGTAAGTGGGAGTGGGGTTCAACACTGGGTTGTGGTAAATGGGAGTGGGGGTAAACACTGGGTGTGGTAAGTGGGAGTGGGGTTCAACACTGGGTTGTGGTAAATGGGAGTGGGGTTAAACACTGGGTGTGGTAAGTGGGAGTGAGGGTAAACACTGGGTGTGCTAAGTGGGAGTGAGGGTTAAACACTGGGTGTGGTAAGTGGGAGTGGGGGTAAACACTGGATGTGGTAAGTGGGAGTGGGGGTAAACACTGGATGTGGTAAGTGGGAGTGGGGGTAAACACTGGGTGTGGTAAGTGGGAGTGGGGGTAAACACTGGGTGTGGTAAGTGGGAGTGGGGGTAAACACTGGATGTGGTAAGTGGGAGTGGGGGTAAACACTGGGCTGTGGTAAATGGGAGTGGGGGTAAACACTAGGTGTCATAAATGAGGGTGGGGTTAAAAAAGGGTGTGGTGATTGGGAGTGGGGGTAAACACTGGATGTGGTAAGTGGGAGTGGGGGTAAACACTGGGTGTGGTAAGTGGGAGTGGGGGTAAACACTGGGTGTGGTAAGTGGGAGTGGGGGTAAACACTGGATGTGGTAAGTGGGAGTGGGTTGAAACACTGGGTGTGGTAAGTGGGAGTGGGGGTAAACACTGGGTGTGGTAAGTGGGAGTGAGGGTAAACACTGGGTGTGGTAAGTGGGAGTGGGTGGAAACACTGGGTGTGGTAAGTGGGAGTGGGGGTAAACACTGGGTGTGGTAAGTGGGAGTGAGGGTAAACACTGGGTGTGGTAAGTGGGAGTGAGGGTAACCACTGGCTGTGGTAAGTGACAGTGGGGGTAAACACTGGGTATGGTAAGTGGGAGTGGGGTTAAACACTGGTAATTGTAAATGGGAGTGGGGGTAAACACTGGGTGTGGTAAGTGGGGGTGGGGTTAAACACTGGGTGTGGTGAGTGGGAGTGGGGGGTAAACACTGGGTGTGGTAAGTGGGAGTGGGGGTAAACACTGGATGTGGTAAGTGGGAGTGGGGGGTAAACACTGGATGTGGTAAGTGGGAGTGGGGGTAAACACTGGGCTGTGGTAAGTGGGAGTGGGGGTAAACACTAGGTGTCATAAATGGGGGTGGGGTTAAAAAAGGGTGTGGTGAGTGGGAGTGGGGGTAAACACTGGATGGGGTAAGTGGGAGCGAGGGTAAACACTAGGTGTCATGAATGGGGGTGGGGTTAAGAAAGGGTGTGGTGATTGGGAGTGGGGGTAAACACTGGGTGTGGTAAGTGGGAGTGGGGGTAAACACTGGGTGTGGTAAGTGGGAGTGGGGGTAAACACTGGATGTGGTAAGTGGGAGTGGGGGTAAACACTGGATGTGGTAAGTGGGAGTGGGGGTAAACACTGGGTGTGGTAAGTGGGAGTGGGGGTAAACACTGGGCTGTGGTAAGTGGGAGTGGGGGTAAACACTAGGTGTCATAAATGGGGGTGGGGTTAAAAAAGGGTGTGGTAAGTGGGAGTGGGGGTAAACACTGGGTGTGGTAAGTGGGAGTGGGGGTAAACACTGGGTGTGGTAAGTGGGAGTGGGGTGTAAACACTGGGTGTGGTAAGTGGGAGCGAGGGTAAACACTAGGTGTCATAAATGGGGGTGGGGTTAAAAAAGGGTATGGTGAGTGGGAGTGAGGGTAAACATTTGGTGTGGTAACTGGGAGTGGGGGTAAACATTTGCTGTGGTAAGTGAGATGGGAGTTAAACACTGGATGTGCTAAGTGGGAGTGAGGGTTAAACACTGGGTGTGGTAAGTGGGAGTGGGGGTAAACACTGGGTGTGGTAAGTGGGAGTGGGGGGTAAACACTGGGCTGTGGTAAGTGGGAGTGGGGGTAAACACTGGGTGTGGTGAGTGGGAGTTGGGGTAAACACTGGGCTGTGGTAAGTGGGAGTGGGGGTAAACACTGTGTGTGGTAAGTGGGAGTGGGGGTAAACACTGGGTGTGGTGAGTGGGAGTTGGGGTAAACACTGGGTGTGCTAAGTGGGAGTGAGGGTTAAACACTGTGTGTGGTAAGTGGGAGTGGGGGTAAACACTGGGCAGTGGTAAGTGGGAGTGGGGGTAAACACTGGGCAGTGGTAAGTGGGAGTGGGGTTAAACACTGTGTGTGGTAAGTGGGAGTGGGGGTAAACACTGTGTGTGGTAAGTGAGAGTGGGGGTAAACACTGTGTGTGGTAAGTGGGTGTGGGTGTAAACACTGTGTGTGGTAAGTGGGAGTGAGGGTAAACACTGTGTGTGGTAAGTGGGAGTGGGGGTAAACAATGGGTGTGGTAATTGGGTGTGGGGGTAAACACTGTGTGTGGTAAGTGGGAGTGGGGGTCAACACTGGGCTGTGTAAGTGGGAGTGGGGTTAAACACTGGGTGTGGTAAGTGGGAGTGAGGGTAAACACTGGGTGTGCTAAGTGGGAGTGAGGGTTAAACACTGGGTGTGGTAAGTGGGAGTGGGGGTAAACACTGGGTGTGGTAAGTGGGAGTGGGGGTAAACACTGGGCTGTGGTAAGTGGGAGTGGGGGTAAACACTGTGTGTGGTAAGTGGGAGTGGGGGTAAACACTGGGCTGTGGTAAGTGGGAGTGGGGGTAAACAGTGTGTGTGGTAAGTGGGAGTGGGGGTAAACACTGTGAGTGGTAAGTGGGTGTGGGTGTAAACACTGTGTGTGGTAAGTGGGAGTGAGGGTAAACACTGTGTGTGGTAAGTGGGAGTGGGGGTAAACACTGGGTGTGGTAATTGGGTGTGGGGGTAAAAACTGTGTGTGGTAAGTGGGAGTGGGGGTCAACACTGGGCTGTGTAAGTGGGAGTGGGGTTAAACACTGGGTGTGGTAAGTGGGAGTGAGGGTAAACAATGGGTGTGCTAAGTGGGAGTGAGGGTTAAACACTGGGTGTGGTAAGTGGGAGTGGGGTTCAACACTGGGTTGTGGTAAATGGGAGTGGGGGTAAACACTGGATGTGGTAAGTGGGAGTGGGGTTCAACACTGGGTTGTGGTAAATGGGAGTGGGGGTAAACACTGGGTGTGGTAAGTGGGAGTGGGGTTCAACACTGGGTTGTGGTAAATGGGAGTGGGGGGTAAACACTGGATGCGGTAAGTGGGAGTGGGGTTAAACACTGGGTGTGGTAAGTGGGAGTGGGGTTAAACACTAGGTGTGGTAAGTGGGAGTGGGGTTCAACACTGGGTTGTGGTAAATGGGAGTGGGGGTAAACACTGGGTGTGGTAAGTGGGAGTGGGGTTCAACACTGGGTTGTGGTAAATGGGAGTGGGGGTAAACACTGGATGTGGTAAGTGAGAGTGGGGTTAAACACTGGGTGTCGTAAGAGGGAATGGAGTTAAACACTGGGTTTGGTAAGTGGGAGTGGGGGTAAACAATGGGTGTGGTTAGTGGGAGTTGGGGTAAATGCTGGGTGTGGTAAGTGGGAGTGGGGGTAAACACTGGGTGTGGTAAGTGGGAGTGTGGGTAAACACTGGGTGTGGTAAGTGGGAGTGGGGGTAAACAATGGGTGGGGTAAGCGGGAGTGGGGTTAAACACTGGGTGTGGTAAATGGAAGTGGGGTTAAACACTGGGTGTGGTAAGTGGGAGTGAGGGTAAACACTGGGTGTTGTAAGTGGGAGTGAGGGTAAACACTGGGCTGTGTAAGTGGGAGTGGGGTTAAACACTATGTGTGGTAAGTGGGAGTGGGGGTAAACACTGGGCTGTGTAAGTGGGGATGGGGGTAAACACTGGGCTGTGTAAGTGGGAGTGGGGGTAAACACTGGGTGTGGTAAGTGGGAGTGGGGGGTAAACACTGGATGTGGTAAGTGGGAGTGGGGGTAAATACTGGATGTGGTAAGTGGGAGTGGGGGTAAACACTAGGTGTCATAAATGGGGGTGGGGTTAAAAAAGGGTGTGGTGAGTGGGAGTGGGGGTAAACACTGGATGGGGTAAGTGGGAGTGAGGGTAAACACTGGGTGTGGTAAGTGGGAGTGAGGGTAAACACTGTGTGTGGTAAGTGGGAGTGGGGTTAAACACTGGGTGTGGTAAGTGGGAGTGGGGTTAAACACTGGGTGTGGTAAGTGGGAGCGAGGGTAAACACTGGGCTGTGTGAGTGGCAGTGGGGGTAAACACTGGACTGTGGTAAGTGGGAGTGAGGGTAAACACTGGGCTGTGGTAAGTGGGAGTGAGGGTAAACACTGGACTGTGGTAAGTGGGAGTGGGGGTAAACACTGGGTGTGGTAAGTGGGAGTGGGGGTAAACACTGGGTGTGGTAAGTGGGAGTGGGGGGTAAACACTGGGTTTGGTAAGTGGGAGCGAGGGTAAACACTAGGTGTCATAAATGGGGGTGGGGTTAAAAAAGGGTGTGGTGAGTGGGAGTGAGGGTAAACATTTGGTGTGGTAACTGGGAGTGGGGGTAAACATTTGGTGTGGTAAGTGGGATGGGAGTTAAACACTGGATGTGCTAAGTGGGAGTGAGGGTTAAACACTGGGTGTGGTAAGTGGGAGTGGGGGTAAACACTGGGTGTGGTGAGTGGGAGCTGGGGTAAACACTGGGCTGTGGTAAGTGGGAGTGGGGGTAAACACTGTGTGTGGTAAGTGGGAGTGGGGGTAAACACTGGGTGTGGTGAGTGGAAGTGGGGTAAACACTGGGCTGTGGTAAGTGGGAGTTGGGGTAAACACTGGGTGTGCTAAGTGGGAGTGAGGGTTAAACACTGTGTGTGGTAAGTGGGAGTGGGGGGTAAACACTGTGTGTGGTAAGTGGGAGTGGGGGTAAACACTGGGCTGTGGTAAGTGGGAGTGGGGGTAAACACTGTGTGTGGTAAGTGGGAGTGGGGGTAAACACTGTGTGTGGTAAGTGGGTGTGGGTGTAAACACTGTGTGTGGTAAGTGGGAGTGAGGGTAAACACTGTGTGTGGTAAGTGGGAGTGAGGGTAAACACTGTGTGTGGTAAGTGGGAGTGGGGTTAAACACTGTGTGTGGTAAGTGGGAGTGGGGGTAAACACTGTGTGTGGTAAGTGAGAGTGGGGGTAAACACTGTGTGTGGTAAGTGGGTGTGGGTGTAAACACTGTGTGTGGTAAGTGGGAGTGAGGGTAAACACTGTGTGTGGTAAGTGGGAGTGGGGGTAAACACTGGGTGTGGTAATTGGGTGTGGGGGTAAACACTGTGTGTGGTAAGTGGGAGTGGGGGTCAACACTGGGCTGTGTAAGTGGGAGTGGGGTTAAACACTGGGTGTGGTAAGTGGGAGTGAGGGTAAACACTGGGTGTGCTAAGTGGGAGTGAGGGTTAAACACTGGGTGTGGTAAGTGGGAGTGGGGGTAAACACTGGGTGTGGTAAGTGGGAGTGGGGGTAAACACTGGGCTGTGGTAAGTGGGAGTGGGGGTAAACACTGTGTGTGGTAAGTGGGAGTGGGGGTAAACACTGGGCTGTGGTAAGTGGGAGTGGGGGTAAACAGTGTGTGTGGTAAGTGGGAGTGGGGGTAAACACTGTGTGTGGTAAGTGGGTGTGGGTGTAAACACTGTGTGTGGTAAGTGGGAGTGAGGGTAAACACTGTGTGTGGTAAGTGGGAGTGGGGGTAAACAATGGGTGGGGTAAGTGGGAGTGGGGTTAAACACTGGGTGTGGTAAATGGAAGTGGGGTTAAACACTGAGTGTGCTAAGTGGGAGTTGGGGTAAACGCTGGGTGGGGTAAATGGGAGTGGGGGTAAACACTGGGTGTGGTAAGTGGGAGTGGGGGTATACACTGTGTGTGGTAAGTGGGAGTGAGGGTAAACACTGGGCTGTGTAAGTGGGAGTGGGGGTAAACACTGGGCTATGTAAGTGGGAGTGGGGGTAAACACTGGGTGCAGTAAGTGGGAGTTGGGGTAAACGCTGGGTGCGGTAAGTGGGAGTGGGATGAAACACTGGGTGTAGTAAGTGGGAGTGGGGGTAAACACTGGATGGGGTAAGTGGGAGTGAGGGTAAACACTGGCTGTGCAAGTGGGAGTGGGGGTAAACACTGGGTGTGGTAAGTGGGAGTGAGGGTTAAACACTGGGTGTGGTAAGTGGGAGTGAGGGTAAATACTGGGCTGTGTAAGTGGGAGTGGGGTTAAACACTATGTGTGGTAAGTGGGAGTGGGGGTAAACACTGGGCTGTGTAAGTGGGGATGGGGGTAAACACTGGGCTGTGTAAGTGGGAGTGGGGGTAAACACTGGGTGTGGTAAGTGGGAGTGAGGGTAAACACTGGGCTGTGTAAGTGGGAGTGGGGGTAAACACTGGGTGTGTTAAGTGGGAGTGGGGGTAAACACTGTGGGTGGTAAGTGGGAGTGAGGGTAAACATTGGGCTGTGTGAGTGGGAGTGGGGGTAAACACTGGGCTGTGTAAGTGGGAGTGGGGGTAAACACTGGGTGTGGTAAGTGGGAGTGGGGGTAAACACTGTGCTATGTAAGTGGGAGTGGGGGTAAACACTGGGCTGTGGAATTGGGAGTGGGGGTAAACACTGGGATGTGGAATTGGGAGTGGGGGTAAACACTGGGTGTGGTAAGTGGAAGTGGGGGTTAACAGTGGGCTGTGTAAGTGGGAGTAGGGGTAAAAACTGGGTGTGGTAAGTGGGAGTGGAGGTAAACATTGGGTGTGGTGAGTGGGTGTGGGGGTAAACACTGGGTTGTGTGAGTGGGAGTGGGGTAAACACTGTGCTGTGGGAGTGAGGGTAAACACTGGGTGTGGTAAGTGGGTGTCGGGGTAAACACTGGGTGTGGTAAGTGGGAGTGGGGGTAAACATTGGGTGTGGTGAGTGGGAGTGGGGGTAAACACTGGGCTGTGTGAGTGGGAGTGGGGGTAAACACTGGGCTGTGTGAGTGGGAGTGGGGGTAAACACTGGGCTGTGTGAGTGGGAGTGGGGGTAAACACTGGGCTGTGTGAGTGGGAGTGGGGGTAAACATTGGGCTGTGTGAGTGGGAGTGGGGGTAAACACTGGGCAGTGTGAGTGGGAGTGGGGGTAAACACTGGGCTGTGTGAGTGGGAGTGGGGGGTAAACACTGGGCTGTGTGAGTGGGAGTGGGGGTAAACACTGGGCTGTGTGAGTGGGAGTGGGGGTAAACACTGGGCTGTGGGAGTGGGGGTAAACACTGGACTGTGTGAGTGGGAGTGGGGGTAAACACTGGGCTGTGTGAGTGGGTGTGGGGGTAAACACTGGGTGAGGTAAGTGGGAGTGGGGGTAAACATTGGGTGTGGTGAGTGGGTGTGGGGGTAAACACTGGGCAGTGGTAAGTGGGAGTGGGGTTAAACACTGTGTGTGGTAAGTGGGAGTGGGGGTAAACACTGTGTGTGGTAAGTGGGTGTGGGTGTAAACACTGTGTGTGGTAAGTGGGAGTGAGGGTAAACAATGGGTGTGGTAATTGGGTGTGGGGGTAAACACTGTGTGTGGTAAGTGGGAGTGGGGGTCAACACTGGGCTGTGTAAGTGGGAGTGGGGTTAAACACTGGGTGTGGTAAGTGGGAGTGAGGGTAAACACTGGGTGTGCTAAGTGGGAGTGAGGGTTAAACACTGGGTGTGGTAAGTGGGAGTGGGGGTAAACACTGGATGTGGTAAGTGGGAGTGGGGGTAAACACTGGATGTGGTAAGTGGGAGTGGGGGTAAACGCTGGGTGTGGTAAGTGGGAGTGGGGGTAAACACTGGGTGTGGTAAATGGGAGTGGGGGTAAACACTGGATGTGATAAGTGGGAGTGGGGGGTAAACACTGGGCTGTGGTAAATGGGAGTGGGGGTAAACACTAGATGTCATAAATGAGGGTGGGGTTAAAAAAGGGTGTGGTGATTGGGAGTGGGGGGTAAACACTGGATGTGGTAAGTGGGAGTGGGGGTAAACACTGGGTGTGGTAAATGGGAGTGGGGGTAAACACTGGGTGTGGTAAGTGGGAGTGGGGGTAAATACTGGATGTGGTAAGTGGGAGTGGGTTGAAACACTGGGTGTGGTAAGTGGGAGTGGGGGTAAACACTGGGTGTGGTAAGTGGGAGTGAGGGTAAACACTGGGTGTGGTAAGTGGGAGTGGGTTGAAACACTGGGTGTGGTAAGTGGGAGTGGGGGTAAACACTGGGTGTGGTAAGTGGGAGTGAGGGTAAACACTGGGTGTGGTAAGTGGGAGTGAGGGTAACCACTGGCTGTGGTAAGTGACAGTGGGGGTAAACACTGGGTATGGTAAGTGGGAGTGGGGTTAAACACTGGTAATTGTAAATGGGAGTGGGGGTAAACACTGGGTGTGGTAAGTGGGGGTGGGGTTAAACACTGGGTGTGGTGAGTGGGAGTGGGGGGTAAACACTGGGTGTGGTAAGTGGGAGTGGGGGTAAACACTGGATGTGGTAAGTGGGAGTGGGGGTAAACACTGGATGTGGTAAGTGGGAGTGGGGGTAAACACTGGGCTGTGGTAAGTGGGAGTGGGGGTAAACACTAGGTGTCATAAATGGGGGTGGGGTTAAAAAAGGGTGTGGTGAGTGGGAGTGGGGGTAAACACTGGATGGGGTAAGTGGGAGTGAGGGTAAACACTAGGTGTCATGAATGGGGGTGGGGTTAAAAAAGGGTGTGGTGATTGGGAGTGGGGGTAAACACTGGGTGTGGTAAGTGGGAGTGGGGGTAAACACTGGGTGTGGTAAGTGGGAGTGGGGGTAAACACTGGATGTGGTAAGTGGGAGTGGGGGTAAACACTGGATGTGGTAAGTGGGAGTGGGGGTAAACACTGGGTGTGGTAAGTGGGAGTGGGGGTAAACACTGGGCTGTGGTAAGTGGGCGTGGGGGTAAACACTAGGTGTCATAAATGGGGGTGGGGTTAAAAAAGGGTGTGGTGAGTGGGAGTGGGGGTAAACACTGGATGGGGTAAGTGGGAGTGAGGGTAAACACTGGGTGTGGTAAGTGGGAATGAGGGTAAACACTGTGTGTGGTAAGTGGGAGTGGGGTTAAACACTGGGTGTGGTAAGTGGGAGTGGGGTTAAACACTGGGTGTGGTAAGTGGGAGTGGGGTTAAACACTGGGTGTGGTAAGTGGGAGCGAGGGTAAACACTGGGCTGTGTGAGTGGCAGTGGGGGTAAACACTGGACTGTGGTAAGTGGGAGTGAGGGTAAACACTGGGCTGTGGTAAGTGGGAGTGACGGTAAACACTGGACAGTGGTAAGTGGGAGTGGGGGTAAACACTGGGTGTGGTAAGTGGGAGTGGGGGTAAACACTGGGTGTGGTAAGTGGGAGTGGGGGGTAAACACTGGGTGTGGTAAGTGGGAGCGAGGGTAAACACTAGGTGTCATAAATGGGGGTGGGGTTAAAAAAGGGTATGGTGAGTGGGAGTGAGGGTAAACATTTGGTGTGGTAACTGGGAGTGGGGGTAAACATTTGGTGTGGTAAGTGAGATGGGAGTTAAACACTGGATGTGCTAAGTGGGAGTGAGGGTTAAACACTGGGTGCGGTAAGTGGGATGGGGGAGAAACACTGGGTGTGGTAAGTGGGAGTGGGGGTAAACACTGGGCTGTGGTAAGTGGGAGTGGGGGTAAACACTGGGTGTGGTGAGTGGGAGTTGGGGTAAACACTGGGCTGTGGTAAGTGGGAGTGGGGGTAAACACTGTGTGTGGTAAGTGGGAGTGGGGGTAAACACTGGGTGTGGTGAGTGGGAGTTGGGGTAAACACTGGGCTGTGGTAAGTGGGAGTTGGGGTAAACACTGGGTGTGCTAAGTGGGAGTGAGGGTTAAACACTGTGTGTGGTAAGTGGGAGTGGGGGTAAACACTGGGCAGTGGTAAGTGGGAGTGGGGGTAAACACTGGGCAGTGGTAAGTGGGAGTGGGGTTAAACACTGTGTGTGGTAAGTGGGAGTGGGGGTAAACACTGTGTGTGGTAAGTGAGAGTGGGGGTAAACACTGTGTGTGGTAAGTGGGTGTGGGTGTAAACACTGTGTGTGGTAAGTGGGAGTGAGGGTAAACACTGTGTGTGGTAAGTGGGAGTGGGGGTAAACAATGGGTGTGGTAATTGGGTGTGGGGGTAAACACTGTGTGTGGTAAGTGGGAGTGGGGGTCAACATTGGGCTGTGTAAGTGGGAGTGGGGTTAAACACTGGGTGTGGTAAGTGGGAGTGAGGGTAAACACTGGGTGTGCTAAGTGGGAGTGAAGGTTAAACACTGGGTGTGGTAAGTGGGAGTGGGGGTAAACACTGGGTGTGGTAAGTGGGAGTGGGGGTAAACACTGGGCTGTGGTAAGTGGGAGTGGGGGTAAACACTGTGTGTGGTAAGTGGGAGTGGGGGTAAACACTGGGCTGTGGTAAGTGGAAGTGGGGGTAAACAGTGTGTGTGGTAAGTGGGAGTGGGGGTAAACACTGTGTGTGGTAAGTGGGTGTGGGTGTAAACACTGTGTGTGGTAAGTGGGAGTGAGGGTAAACACTGTGTGTGGTAAGTGGGAGTGGGGGTAAACACTGGGTGTGGTAATTGGGTGTGGGGGTAAACACTGTGTGTGGTAAGTGGGAGTGGGGGTCAACACTGGGCTGTGTAAGTGGGAGTGGGGTTAAACACTGGGTGTGGTAAGTGGGAGTGAGGGTAAACAATGGGTGTGCTAAGTGGGAGTGAGGGTTAAACACTGGGTGTGGTAAGTGGGAGTGGGGTTCAACACTGGGTTGTGGTAAATGGGAGTGGGGGTAAACACTGGATGTGGTAAGTGGGAGTGGGGTTCAACACTGGGTTGTGGTAAATGGGAGTGGGGGTAAACACTGGGTGTGGTAAGTGGGAGTGGGGTTCAACACTGGGTTGTGGTAAATGGGAGTGGGGTTAAACACTGGGTGTGGTAAGTGGGAGTGAGGGTAAACACTGGGTGTGCTAAGTGGGAGTGAGGGTTAAACACTGGGTGTGGTAAGTGGGAGTGGGGGTAAACACTGGATGTGGTAAGTGGGAGTGGGGGTAAACACTGGATGTGGTAAGTGGGAGTGGGGGTAAACACTGGGTGTGGTAAGTGGGAGTGGGGGTAAACACTGGGTGTGGTAAGTGGGAGTGGGGGTAAACACTGGATGTGGTAAGTGGGAGTGGGGGTAAACACTGGGCTGTGGTAAATGGGAGTGGGGGTAAACACTAGGTGTCATAAATGAGGGTGGGGTTAAAAAAGGGTGTGGTGATTGGGAGTGGGGGTAAACACTGGATGTGGTAAGTGGGAGTGGGGGTAAACACTGGGTGTGGTAAGTGGGAGTGGGGGTAAACACTGGGTGTGGTAAGTGGGAGTGGGGGTAAACACTGGATGTGGTAAGTGGGAGTGGGTTGAAACACTGGGTGTGGTAAGTGGGAGTGGGGGTAAACACTGGGTGTGGTAAGTGGGAGTGAGGGTAAACACTGGGTGTGGTAAGTGGGAGTGGGTGGAAACACTGGGTGTGGTAAGTGGGAGTGGGGGTAAACACTGGGTGTGGTAAGTGGGAGTGAGGGTAAACACTGGGTGTGGTAAGTGGGAGTGAGGGTAACCACTGGCTGTGGTAAGTGACAGTGGGGGTAAACACTGGGTATGGTAAGTGGGAGTGGGGTTAAACACTGGTAATTGTAAATGGGAGTGGGGGGTAAACACTGGGTGTGGTAAGTGGGGGTGGGGTTAAACACTGGGTGTGGTGAGTGGGAGTGGGGGGTAAACACTGGGTGTGGTAAGTGGGAGTGGGTGGTAAACACTGGATGTGGTAAGTGGGAGTGGGGGTAAACACTGGATGTGGTAAGTGGGAGTGGGGGTAAACACTGGGCTGTGGTAAGTGGGAGTGGGGGTAAACACTAGGTGTCATAAATGGGGGTGGGGTTAAAAAAGGGTGTGGTGAGTGGGAGTGGGGGTAAACACTGGATGGGGTAAGTGGGAGCGAGGGTAAACACTAGGTGTCATGAATGGGGGTGGGGTTAAGAAAGGGTGTGGTGATTGGGAGTGGGGGTAAACACTGGGTGTGGTAAGTGGGAGTGGGGGTAAACACTGGGTGTGGTAAGTGGGAGTGGGGGTAAACACTGGATGTGGTAAGTGGGAGTGGGGGTAAACACTGGATGTGGTAAGTGGGAGTGGGGGTAAACACTGGGTGTGGTAAGTGGGAGTGGGGGTAAACACTGGGCTGTGGTAAGTGGGAGTGGGGGTAAACACTAGGTGTCATAAATGGGGGTGGGGTTAAAAAAGGGTGTGGTAAGTGGGAGTGGGGGTAAACACTGGGTGTGGTAAGTGGGAGTGGGGGTAAACACTGGGTGTGGTAAGTGGGAGTGGGGTGTAAACACTGGGTGTGGTAAGTGGGAGCGAGGGTAAACACTAGGTGTCATAAATGGGGGTGGGGTTAAAAAAGGGTATGGTGAGTGGGAGTGAGGGTAAACATTTGGTGTGGTAACTGGGAGTGGGGGTAAACATTTGCTGTGGTAAGTGAGATGGGAGTTAAACACTGGATGTGCTAAGTGGGAGTGAGGGTTAAACACTGGGTGTGGTAAGTGGGAGTGGGGGTAAACACTGGGTGTGGTAAGTGGGAGTGGGGGTAAACACTGGGCTGTGGTAAGTGGGAGTGGGGGTAAACACTGGGTGTGGTGAGTGGGAGTTGGGGTAAACACTGGGCTGTGGTAAGTGGGAGTGGGGGTAAACACTGTGTGTGGTAAGTGGGAGTGGGGGTAAACACTGGGTGTGGTGAGTGGGAGTTGGGGTAAACACTGGGTGTGCTAAGTGGGAGTGAGGGTTAAACACTGTGTGTGGTAAGTGGGAGTGGGGGTAAACACTGGGCAGTGGTAAGTGGGAGTGGGGGTAAACACTGGGCAGTGGTAAGTGGGAGTGGGGTTAAACACTGTGTGTGGTAAGTGGGAGTGGGGGTAAACACTGTGTGTGGTAAGTGAGAGTGGGGGTAAACACTGTGTGTGGTAAGTGGGTGTGGGTGTAAACACTGTGTGTGGTAAGTGGGAGTGAGGGTAAACACTGTGTGTGGTAAGTGGGAGTGGGGGTAAACAATGGGTGTGGTAATTGGGTGTGGGGGTAAACACTGTGTGTGGTAAGTGGGAGTGGGGGTCAACACTGGGCTGTGTAAGTGGGAGTGGGGTTAAACACTGGGTGTGGTAAGTGGGAGTGAGGGTAAACACTGGGTGTGCTAAGTGGGAGTGAGGGTTAAACACTGGGTGTGGTAAGTGGGAGTGGGGGTAAACACTGGGTGTGGTAAGTGGGAGTGGGGGTAAACACTGGGCTGTGGTAAGTGGGAGTGGGGGTAAACACTGTGTGTGGTAAGTGGGAGTGGGGGTAAACACTGGGCTGTGGTAAGTGGGAGTGGGGGTAAACAGTGTGTGTGGTAAGTGGGAGTGGGGGTAAACACTGTGAGTGGTAAGTGGGTGTGGGTGTAAACACTGTGTGTGGTAAGTGGGAGTGAGGGTAAACACTGTGTGTGGTAAGTGGGAGTGGGGGTAAACACTGGGTGTGGTAATTGGGTGTGGGGGGTAAAAACTGTGTGTGGTAAGTGGGAGTGGGGGTCAACACTGGGCTGTGTAAGTGGGAGTGGGGTTAAACACTGGGTGTGGTAAGTGGGAGTGAGGGTAAACAATGGGTGTGCTAAGTGGGAGTGAGGGTTAAACACTGGGTGTGGTAAGTGGGAGTGGGGTTCAACACTGGGTTGTGGTAAATGGGAGTGGGGGTAAACACTGGATGTGGTAAGTGGGAGTGGGGTTCAACACTGGGTTGTGGTAAATGGGAGTGGGGGTAAACACTGGGTGTGGTAAGTGGGAGTGGGGTTCAACACTGGGTTGTGGTAAATGGGAGTGGGGGTAAACACTGGATGCGGTAAGTGGGAGTGGGGTTAAACACTGGGTGTGGTAAGTGGGAGTGGGGTTAAACACTAGGTGTGGTAAGTGGGAGTGGGGTTCAACACTGGGTTGTGGTAAATGGGAGTGGGGGTAAACACTGGGTGTGGTAAGTGGGAGTGGGGTTCAACACTGGGTTGTGGTAAATGGGAGTGGGGGTAAACACTGGATGTGGTAAGTGAGAGTGGGGTTAAACACTGGGTGTCGTAAGAGGGAATGGAGTTAAACACTGGGTTTGGTAAGTGGGAGTGGGGGTAAACAATGGGTGTGGTTAGTGGGAGTTGGGGTAAATGCTGGGTGTGGTAAGTGGGAGTGGGGGTAAACACTGGGTGTGGTAAGTGGGAGTGTGGGTAAACACTGGGTGTGGTAAGTGGGAGTGGGGGTAAACAATGGGTGGGGTAAGCGGGAGTGGGGTTAAACACTGGGTGTGGTAAATGGAAGTGGGGTTAAACACTGGGTGTGGTAAGTGGGAGTGAGGGTAAACACTGGGTGTTGTAAGTGGGAGTGAGGGTAAACACTGGGCTGTGTAAGTGGGAGTGGGGTTAAACACTATGTGTGGTAAGTGGGAGTGGGGGTAAACACTGGGCTGTGTAAGTGGGGATGGGGGTAAACACTGGGCTGTGTAAGTGGGAGTGGGGGTAAACACTGGGTGTGGTAAGTGGGAGTGGGGGTAAACACTGGATGTGGTAAGTGGGAGTGGGGGTAAATACTGGATGTGGTAAGTGGGAGTGGGGGTAAACACTAGGTGTCATAAATGGGGGTGGGGTTAAAAAAGGGTGTGGTGAGTGGGAGTGGGGGTAAACACTGGATGGGGTAAGTGGGAGTGAGGGTAAACACTGGGTGTGGTAAGTGGGAGTGAGGGTAAACACTGTGTGTGGTAAGTGGGAGTGGGGTTAAACACTGGGTGTGGTAAGTGGGAGTGGGGTTAAACACTGGGTGTGGTAAGTGGGAGCGAGGGTAAACACTGGGCTGTGTGAGTGGCAGTGGGGGTAAACACTGGACTGTGGTAAGTGGGAGTGAGGGTAAACACTGGGCTGTGGTAAGTGGGAGTGAGGGTAAACACTGGACTGTGGTAAGTGGGAGTGGGGGTAAACACTGGGTGTGGTAGAGTGGGAGTGGGGGTAAACACTGGGTGTGGTAAAGTGGGAGTGGGGGGTAAACACTGGGTTTGGTAAGTGGGAGCGAGGGTAAACACTAGGTGTCATAAATGGGGGTGGGGGTTTAAAAAGGGTGTGGTGAGTGGGAGTGAGGGTAAACATTTGGTGTGGTAACTGGGAGTGGGGGTAAACATTTGGTGTGGTAAGTGGGATGGGAGTTAAACACTGGATGTGCTAAGTGGGAGTGAGGGTATAAACACTGGGGTGTGGTAAGTGGGAGTGGGGGTAAACACTGGGTGTGGTGAGTGGGAGCTGGGGTAAACACTGGGCTGTGGTAAGTGGGAGTGGGGGTAAACACTGTGTGTGGTAAGTGGGAGTGGGGGTAAACACTGGGTGTGGTGAGTGGAAGTGGGGTAAACACTGGGCTGTGGTAAGTGGGAGTTGGGGTAAACACTGGGTGTGCTAAGTGGGAGTGAGGGTTAAACACTGTGTGTGGTAAGTGGGAGTGGGGGTAAACACTGTGTGTGGTAAGTGGGAGTGGGGGTAAACACTGGGCTGTGGTAAGTGGGAGTGGGGGTAAACACTGTGTGTGGTAAGTGGGAGTGGGGGTAAACACTGTGTGTGGTAAGTGGGTGTGGGTGTAAACACTGTGTGTGGTAAGTGGGAGTGAGGGTAAACACTGTGTGTGGTAAGTGGGAGTGAGGGTAAACACTGTGTGTGGTAAGTGGGAGTGGGGTTAAACACTGTGTGTGGTAAGTGGGAGTGGGGGTAAACACTGTGTGTGGTAAGTGAGGAGTGGGGGTAAACACTGTGTGTGGTAAGTGGGTGTGTGGGTGTAAACACTGTGTGTGGTAAGTGGGAGTGAGGGTAAACACTGTGTGTGGTAAGTGGGGAGTGGGGGTAAACACTGGGTGTGGTAATTGGGTGTGGGGGTAAACACTGTGTGTGGTAAGTGGGAGTGGGGTCAACACTGGGCTGTGTAAGTGGGAGTGGGGTTAAACACTGGGTGTGGTAAGTGGGAGTGAGGGTAAACACTGGGTGTGCTAAGTGGGAGTGAGGGTTAAACACTGGGTGTGGTAAGTGGGAGTGGGGGGTAAACACTGGGTGTGGTAAGTGGGAGTGGGGGTAAACACTGGGCTGTGGTAAGTGGGAGTGGGGGTAAACACTGTGTGTGGTAAGTGGGAGTGGGGGGTAAACACTGGGCTGTGGTAAGTGGGGAGTGGGGGTAAACAGTGTGTGTGGTAAGTGGGAGTGGGGGTAAACACTGTGTGTGGTAAGTGGGTGTGGGTGTAAACACTGTGTGTGGTAAGTGGGAGTGAGGGTAAACACTGTGTGTGGTAAGTGGGAGTGGGGGTAAACAATGGGTGGGGTAAGTGGGAGTGGGGTTAAACACTGGGTGTGGTAAATGGAAGTGGGGTTAAACACTGAGTGTGCTAAGTGGGAGTTGGGGTAAACGCTGGGTGGGGTAAATGGGAGTGGGGGTAAACACTGGGTGTGGTAAGTGGGGAGTGGGGGTATACACTGTGTGTGGTAAGTGGGAGTGAGGGTAAACACTGGGCTGTGTAAGTGGGGAGTGGGGGGTAAACACTGGGCTATGTAAGTGGGAGTGGGGGTAAACACTGGGTGCAGTAAGTGGGAGTTGGGGTAAACGCTGGGTGCGGTAAGTGGGAGTGGGATGAAACACTGGGTGTAGTAAGTGGGAGTGGGGGTAAACACTGGATGGGGTAAGTGGGAGTGAGGGTAAACACTGGCTGTGCAAGTGGGAGTGGGGGGTAAACACTGGGTGTGGTAAGTGGGAGTGAGGGTTAAACACTGGGTGTGGTAAGTGGGAGTGAGGGTAAATACTGGGCTGTGTAAGTGGGAGTGGGGTTAAACACTATGTGTGGTAAGTGGGAGTGGGGGGTTAAACACTGGGCTGTGTAAGTGGGGATGGGGGTAAACACTGGGCTGTGTAAGTGGGAGTGGGGGTAAACACTGGGTGTGGTAAGTGGGAGTGAGGGTAAACACTGGGCTGTGTAAGTGGGAGTGGGGGTGGTAAACACTGGGTGTGTTAAGTGGGAGTGGGGGGTAAACACTGTGGGTGGTAAGTGGGAGTGAGGGTAAACATTGGGCCTGTGTGAGTGGGAGTGGGGGTAAACACTGGGCTGTGTAAGTGGGAGTGGGGGTAAACACTGGGTGTGGTAAGTGGGAGTGGGGGTAAACACTGTGCTATGTAAGTGGGAGTGGGGGTAAACACTGGGCTGTGGAATTGGGAGTGGGGGTAAACACTGGGATGTGGAATTGGGAGTGGGGGTAAACACTGGGTGTGGTAAGTGGAAGTGGGGGTTAACAGTGGGCTGTGTAAGTGGGAGTAGGGGTAAAAACTGGGTGTGGTAAGTGGGAGTGGAGGTAAACATTGGGTTGTGGTGAGTGGGTGTGGGGGGTAAACACTGGGTTGTGTGAGTGGGAGTGGGGTAAACACTGTGCTGTGGGAGTGAGGGTAAACACTGGGTGTGGTAAGTGGGTGTCGGGGTAAACACTGGGTGTGGTAAGTGGGAGTGGGGGTAAAACATTGGGTGTGGTGAGTGGGGAGTGGGGGTAAACACTGGGCTGTGTGAGTGGGAGTGGGGGTAAACACTGGGCTGTGTGAGTGGGAGTGGGGGTAAACACTGGGCTGTGTGAGTGGGAGTGGGGGTAAACACTGGGCTGTGTGAGTGGGGAGTGGGGGGTAAACATTGGGCTGTGTGAGTGGGAGTGGGGGTAAACACTGGGCAGTGTGAGTGGGAGTGGGGGTAAACACTGGGCTGTGTGAGTGGGAGTGGGGGTAAACACTGGGCTGTGTGAGTGGGAGTGGGGGTAAACACTGGGCTGTGTGAGTGGGAGTGGGGGTAAACACTGGGCTGTGGGAGTGGGGTATCACGACTGTGTGAGTGGGAG
>JANJGN010005256.1:12500-17500 GCA_026770705.1 Isurus oxyrinchus
ACTAAGTCCAAACGGTTAATGATTTCTCCGCCACACTTGCCTCTCTGCCAGAGACGAAGTCCAAATGGTTAATGATTTCTCCGCCACACTTGCCTCGCTGCCAGAGACTAAGTCCAAATGGTTAATGATTTCTCCACTGCACTTGCCTCTGTGCCAGAGACGAAGTCCAAATGGTTAATGATTTCTGCACCACACTTGCCTCTCTGCCAGAGACTAAGTCCAAACGGTTAATGATTTCTCCGCCACACTTGCCTCGCTGCCAGAGACTAAGTCCAAATGGTTAATGATTTCTGCACCACACTTGCCTCTCTGCCAGAGACGAAGTCCAAACGGTTAATGATTTCTCCGCCACACTTGCCTCGCTGCCAGAGACTAAGTCCAAATGGTTAATGATTTCTCCACTGCACTTGCCTCTGTGCCAGAGACGAAGTCCAAATGGTTAATGATTTCTGCACCACACTTGCCTCGCTGCCAGAGACTAAGTCCAAATGGTTAATGATTTCTCCACTGCACTTGCCTCTGTGCCAGAGACGAAGTCCAAATGGTTAATGATTTCTGCACCACACTTGCCTCTCTGCCAGAGACTAAGTCCAAACGGTTAATGATTTCTCCGCCACACTTGCCTCGCTGCCAGAGACTAAGTCCAAATGGTTAATGATTTCTGCACCACACTTGCCTCTCTGCCAGAGACGAAGTCCAAACGGTTAATGATTTCTCCGCCACACTTGCCTCGCTGCCAGAGACGAAGTCCAAATGGTTAATGATTTCTGCACCACACTTGCCTCGCTGCCAGAGACTAAGTCCAAATGGTTAATGATTTCTCCACTGCACTTGCCTCTGTGCCAGAGACGAAGTCCAAATGGTTAATGATTTCTGCACCACACTTGCCTCTCTGCCAGAGACTAAGTCCAAACGGTTAATGATTTCTCCGCCACACTTGCCTCGCTGCCAGAGACTAAGTCCAAATGGTTAATGATTTCTGCACCACACTTGCCTCTCTGCCAGAGACGAAGTCCAAACGGTTAATGATTTCTCCGCCACACTTGCCTCGCTGCCAGAGACGAAGTCCAAATGGTTAATGATTTCTGCACCACACTTGCCTCGCTGCCAGAGACTAAGTCCAAATGGTTAATGATTTCTCCACTGCACTTGCCTCTGTGCCAGAGACGAAGTCCAAATGGTTAATGATTTCTGCACCACACTTGCCTCTCTGCCAGAGACGAAGTCCAAATGGTTAATGATTTCTCAGGGCCACTGTCCCATTGGTTAGCCATTTCTCCAGAGGCTTACCGAGGCCAACCTGCGATATCTCGCGGACCCGGAGGCCCCGTTGCACGTCCTGCACATTCAGTCCGAGGTGCATTGGTTACCCATTTCTCCAGAAGCTTACCGAAGGCACACCGTCACACCTCGCGGGCCCCGAGGCCACTTTCCCCGTTGCGCAAATTCAATCCGAGGTGCATTGCCCTTAGCCGCCTTCTCCGGCCGGCTTCGGGTGCGTTTCCGGGGCTCCGACCGGGGCAAATCCGGTCCCCGGGGCCAGTGGGAGCCGTCCCCGGGCACGCCCGGCGCTTCCGGTCGCCGCTTTCCGTGACCGACCGAAAGACGGTAAAAAATGCCGAAAATGGACAAAAATGGCCGACGGCGGGGCCTCCTGGTCGGTTAGGCGGCAGCCTGGATCGGTCCCTGCGGACCTGGAGGCTCGAGACGGCACTCGGAGCTGTCGACCGATTCTCGACTTGCCACCTCCTACCATTCTGCAGATACCCCGCCAACCCCCCCAGCCAGCAAATGCAGCCGAGATGTCGGTCGGTAGTCCAGCCGCCGAGGAGGCCTCGAAAGCCCGCGACACCTCCTTTCGCCGTTTCCCCATCGGGAGAACCGAGGGGAAATCATTATCTAGCTCCGGCAGCCCCCCTCCAACAATTGCAACCCGCCCCGTGGCCGGGCCGATTCGCCCCGCCTAGCGGGAATGCCTCCACCGGGGGGCCCGGCAGAAGCTTCGGATCCGACCTCATGGACTTCCGTCTTGGCACGGATTTCCCTCACACGGGCCCAGGGGCCACTTCCCCCGGCCTTCGGACGCAGCCGGAGGTGCATCGGGCCGAAGCCGCCTTCCCGGCCGGCTTCCGGAGGTTTCCGGGGCAAACTCCGGTCCTCCCGGCGAGGGGGAGCCTTCCCCGTGCACGCCCGGGTGTCAGGCCGCCGCTTTTCTTGACCGGCCGAAAGAGGCGAAAAATGCCGAAAATGACCAAAAATGGCCGACGGCGGGGCCTCCCGGTCGGTTTGGCGGCAGCCTGGGTCGGTCCCTGCAGACCTGGAGGCTCGAGAAGGCACTTGGCGAAGTCGACCCATTCTCGATTTGCCACCTCCTCCTATTCTGCAGATAGCCCGCCAACCTCCACAGCCAGCAAATGCAACCGTCATTCAGGCCGACGACCCTCCGGTAGTCATACCGAGGAAGAGGCACCGAAGCCCCGCCAGGCCTTCCGGATTGCACCCGCTCCCCGACCGGTTCTTTTTCAAAAAAGGGCCCAGGAGCCCGGATTATTTTAGGACGCGCTCGGGACCGCCCTGAGGGACACCGAACACCCAACCTTTCCCCGGGTCGACCCTCCCCGCCTCGGCCACCGGGGGGGGGGTCGAACCGGATCACCGGTTAATGATTTCCCCCTGCTCGGACTCGGCTGTTTCTCAACCGCGCTTGCCCGGCTCGGCCCCCAGCCCCGGCCCCTCACGTGGGGGCCCTGAATACGCCCCCCGGCAGCCATCTTGGCCCGCCGGCCCGGTATTTCAGGCCGTTTCGACCCTTCCCTGCCCGCTGGCTGACTGGTTCACCATGTCCCCATTCTGCGCTTAGACTTTTCAGCTGCTCGGGATGCCGGCTGATGACGGCTCCCGTACGACCGGGCGGGCGGCTCCAACTACCGGCCGGCTGCCCGGCCTGCTAACCCGTTAAGCATTTCCCCGTCCTGCACACATTCCCTGGACCTGCTGGTGTGTTCTGCAGCTAACTGCACCCCTACGACCGGGCGGGAGGCTATGATTACTGGTCGGCTGCCCTGCCAGGTAACCGCTTAACCGATTCCCCGTTTGGTACTGAGTCCCTGGACCTGCTGGTGTGTTCTGCAGTTAACTGCACCCCTATGACCGGGCGGGAGGCTGTAATTACCGGCCGGCAGCCCTGCCTGCTAACTGGCTGCCCGTGTCCCCATTCTGTCCTTAGTCCTTGGACCTGCTGGTGTGTTCTGCAGCTAACTGCACCCCTATGGCAGGCCGGCATCCCTGCCTGCTGACCGGCTGCCCGTGTCCTCATTCTGTACTTAGTCCTTGGACCTGCTGGTGTGTTCTGCAGCTAACTGCACCCCTATGACCGGGCGGGAGGCTGTAATTACCGGCCGGCAGCCCTGCCTGCTGACCGGCTGCCCGTGTCCTCATTCTGTACTTAGTCCGTGGACCTGCTGGTGTGTTCTGCAGCTGACTGCGCCTCTATTACCCGGCGGGAGGCTATAATTACCGGTCGGCTGCCTTGTCTGCTAACTGGTTCACAGGTTCCCCTGTGCCGTACATATCCCGTGGACCAGCGGCTGTGTTCTGCAGCTCAGCGCACCTTTACTACCATGCCGAAAGCCCTGAATAATGGCCGGCTACCCTGCCTGCTAACCGGTAAACCATTTGCCGCAAACCTAACCCCAGCCCTAAGCCTAACCGCTAACCCTAACCCGAACCCCGAGCCAAAAATAAACTAGCCTTGTCCCCTTCCCCGACACGAACACCCAGCCAAGCCCCTAACTCTAACCCTACCCCTGACACTTCCCCTAACCCTAACGCCCCAACCCTAACCCCAGCCCTAAGCCTAACCGCTAACCCTAACCCGAATAAAACTCCGGACCACCCGGGCGGACACCGAACACCCAGCCTTTCCCCGGTTCCACCCTCGCCGCCTCGGCCACCAGGCTCGAACCGGCTGAATGGCCAACGATATCGCTCCTGCTCGGACTTTGCTCGCTTTAAATCGCGCTTGCGCGGCTCGGCCTCCAGGCACCGCCCCGTCACGTGCGACCGCTGAATACGCCCCCCCCGGCAGCCATCTTGGCCCGCCGCTCCGGTATTTCAGGCCGTTTTGACCCTTCCCTGCCCGCTGCCATGCATCCGCTTGCCGGTTAATGATTTCGCCGTTCTGCACCTCGACTTTTGAGCAGCTCGGCAAGCGAAATGCTGACAGCACCCGGAGTATCGGGCCTTCGGCCAACCGCCTGCCCGGCCTCCAGGCACCGCCCCTCTCACGTGGTGACTGTGAATCCGCCCCGCCCCCGGTTGTCATTTTTTCCTTGCCGCCTCGATATTTTAAGCCGTTTCACCCTTTCCCTGCCCGCTTGCTGACTGGTTAATGATTTCCCCATTCCGCGCTTAAGACTTTTCAGCTGCTCGGGATGCCGGCTGCTGACTGCACCCGTACTACCGGCCGGCTGACCTTCCTGCTGACCGGTTCACCATTTCCACGTCCTGGACACATTCCCTGGACCTGCTGGCGTCTTCTGCAGTTTACTGCACCCGTATTACCCGGCGGGAGGCTGTAATTAACGGTCGGCTGCGCTGCCTGTTGTCTGGTTCCCCATTTCCCCTTCATTACCCACTCTCAGCAGCGGCTGGGCTGTTCTGCAGCTAACGGCAGCCGTAGTACCGCGTGGACGGCTCCGATTACCGGCCGGCTGCCCTGCCTGCTAACCGGTTAACCATTTCCCCTTCAGTACTTACTCTCAGCAGCCGCTTGGCTGCTCTGCAGCTACATGCAGCCGTACTACCGGGCGGGCGGGCGGGCGGCTTAAATTACCTGCCGGCTGCCGTGTCTGCTAACTGGTTGCCCGCTTTTTACATCGCACGTGGACCAGCTGGTGTGCTCTGCATCTTAGTGCACCCTTATAAGCGGGCCGGAGAGCCGGATTAACGGTCGGCTACCCTGCCTAGTAACCAGTTAACCATTTGCCGCAACCCGAAGC
>JANJGN010005257.1:0-24837 GCA_026770705.1 Isurus oxyrinchus
TCTTTTTGCCTCTGTTTGTCTCTGTTTAAGTCTGTTTGCATCTGTTTGAGTCTGTTTGCCTCTGTTTCACTCTGTTTGCCTCCGTTTCACTCTGTTTGCCTCTGTTTCACTCTGTTTGCGTCTTTTTGCCTCTGTTTGCCTCTGTTTCACTCTTTTTGCCTCTGTTTGCCTCTGTTTAAGTCTTTTTGCCTCTGTTTAAGTCTGTATGCCTCTATTTCACTCTGTTTGCCTCTGTTTCACTCTGTTTGCCTCTGTTTCACTCTGTTTGCCTCTGTTTTGCTCTTTTTGCCTCTGTTTGTCTCTGTTTAAGTCTGTTTGCATCTGTTTGAGTCTGTTTGCCTCTGTTTGCCTCTGTTTCACTCTGTTTGCCTCTGTTTAAGTCTGATTGCGTCTGTTTCAGTCTGTTTGCCTCTGCTTAAGTCTATTTGCCTGTTTAACTCTCTTTGCCTCTGATTCACTCTGTTTGCCTCTGTTTCACTCTGTCTGCATCTGTTTAATCCTGTTTGCCTCTGTTTGCCTCTGTTTGACTCTGCTTGCCTCTGTTTGCCTCTGTTTAAGTCTGTTTGCCTCTGTTTAAGTCTGTTTGCCTCTGTTTAAGTCTGTTTGCCTCCGTTTAAGTCTGTTTGCCACTGTTTAAGTCTGTTTGCCTCTCTTTAAGTCTGCTTGCCTCTGTTTCACTCTGTTTGCCCCTGATTAAGTCTGTTTGCCTCTGTTTCACTCTGTTTGCCTCTGTTTCACTCTGTTTGCCTCTGTTTCACTCTGTTTGCCTCTGTTTCACTCTGTTTGCCTCTGTTTGTCTCTGTTTGCCTCTGTTTCACTCTGTTTGCCTCTGTTTCACTCCGTTTGCCTCTGTTTCACTCTGTTTGCCTCTGTTTCACTCTCTTTGCCTCTGTTTCAGTCTGTTTGCCTCTGTTTGCCTCTGTTTGCCTCTGTTTGCCTCCGTTTAAGTCTGTTTGCCTCTGTTTAAGTCTGTTTGCCTCTGTTTCACTCTGTTTGCCTCTGTTTCACTCTGTTTGCCTCTGTTTTGCTCTTTTTGCCTCTGTTTGTCTCTGTTTAAGTCTGTTTGCATCTGTTTGAGTCTGTTTGCCTCTGTTTCACTCTGTTTGCCTCCGTTTCACTCTGTTTGCCTCTGTTTCACTCTGTTTGCGTCTTTTTGCCTCTGTTTGCCTCTGTTTCACTCTTTTTGCCTCTGTTTGCCTCTGTTTAAGTCTTTTTGCCTCTGTTTAAGTCTGTATGCCTCTATTTCAGTCTGTTTGCCTCTGTTTCACTCTGTTTGCCTCTGCTTGTCTCTGTTTCAGTCTGTTTGCGTCTGCTTAAGTCTGTTTGCCTCTGTTTAAGTCTGTTTGCCTCTGTTTCAGTCTGTTTGCCTCTGTTTCAGTCTGTTTGCCTCTCTTTCAGTCTGTTTGCCTCTGTTTCACTCTGTTTGTCTCTGTTTCACTCTGTTTGCCTCTGTTTCACTCTGTTTGCCACTGGTCCACTCTGTTTGCCTCTGTTTCACTCTGTTGGCCTCTGTTTGCCTCTGTTTGCTTCTGTTTGCCTATGTTTCACTCTGTTTGCCTCTGTTTCACTCCGTTTCCCTCTGTTTCACTCTGTTTGCCTCTGTTTCACTCTGTTTGCCTCTCGTTGCATCTGTTTAAGTCTGTTTGTCTCTGTTTCACTCTGATTGCCTCTGTTTCACTCTGTTTGCCTCTGTTTCACTCTGTTTGCCTCTGTTTCACTCTGTTTGCCTCTGTTTGCCTCTGTTTGCCTCTGTTTGCTACTGTTTGGCTCTGTTTCACTCTGTTTGCCTCTGTTTCACTCCGTTTGCCTCTGTTTCACTCTGTTTGCCTCTGTTTCACTCTCTTTGCCTCTGTTTCAGTCTGTTTGCCTCTGTTTGCCTCTGTTTGCCTCTGTTTGCCTCTGTTTAAGTCTGTTTGCCTCTGTTTAAGTCTGTTTGCCTCTGTTTCACTCTGTTTGCCTCTGTTTCACTATGTTTGCCTCTGTTTTGCTCTTTTTGCCTCTGTTTGTCTCTGTTTAAGTCTGTTTGCATCTGTTTGAGTCTGTTTGCCTCTGTTTGCCTCTGTTTCACTCTGTTTGCCTCTGTTTAAGTCTGATTGCCTCTGTATAATTCTGTTTGCCTCTGCTTAAGTCTATTTGCCTCTGTTTAACTCTCTTTGCCTCTGATTCACTCTGTTTGCCTCTGATTCACTCTGTTTGCCTCTGTTTAATCCTGTTTGCGTCTGTTTGCCTCTGTTTGCCTCTGCTTGCCTCTGTTTGCCTCTGTTTAAGTCTGTTTGCCTCTGTTTAAGTCTGTTTGCCTCTGTTTAAGTCTGTTTGCCTCCGTTTAAGTCTGTTTGCCACTGTTTAAGTCTGTTTTCCTCTCTTTAAGTCTGCTTGCCTCTGTTTCACTCGGTTTGCCCCTGATTAAGTCTGTTTGCCTCTGTTTCACTCTGTTTGCCTCTGTTTCACTCTGTTTGCCTCTGTTTCACTCTGTTTGCCTCTGTTTCACTCTGTTTGCCTCTGTTTGCCTCTGTTTGCCTCTGTTTCACTCTGTTTGCCTCTGTTTCACTCCGTTTGCCTCTGTTTCACTCTGTTTGCCTCTGTTTCACTCTGTTTGCCTCTGATTCACTCTGTTTGCCTCTGTTTCACTCTGTTTGCCTCTGTTTAATCCTGTTTGCGTCTGTTTGCCTCTGTTTGCCTCTGCTTGCCTGTGTTTGCCTCTGTTTAAGTCTGTTTGCCTCTGTTTAAGTCTGTTTGCCTCTGTTTAAGTCTGTTTGCCTCCGTTTAAGTCTGTTTGCCACTGTTTAAGTCTGTTTGCCTCTCTTTAAGTCTGCTTGCCTCTGTTTCACTCGGTTTGCCCCTGATTAAGTCTGTTTGCCTCTGTTTCACTCTGTTTGCCTCTGTTCCACTCTGTTTGCCTCTGTTTCACTCTGTTTGCCTCTGTTTCACTCTGTTTGCCTCTGTTTGCCTCTGTTTGCCTCTGTTTCACTCTGTTTGCCTCTGTTTCACTCCGTTTGCCTCTGTTTCACTCTGTTTGCCTCTGTTTCACTCTGTTTGCCTCTGTTTCAGTCTGTTTGCCTCTGTTTGCCTCTGTTTGCCTCTGTTTGCCTCTGTTTAAGTCTGTTTGCCTCTGTTTAAGTCTGTTTGCCTCTGTTTCACTCTGTTTGCCTCTGTTTCACTCTTTTTTGCCTCTGTTTGCCTCTGTTTAAGTCTTTTTGCCTCTGTTTAAGACTGTATGCCTCTATTTCAGTCTGTTTGCCTCTGTTTCACTCTGTTTGCCTCTGCTTGTCTCTGTTTAAGTCTGTTTGCGTCTGTTTAAGTCTGTTTGCCTCTGTTTCAGTCTGTTTGCCTCTGTTTCAGTCTGTTTGCCTCTGTTTCAGTCTGTTTGCCTCTGTTTCACTCTGTTTGTCTCTGTTTCACTCTGTTTGCCTCTGTTTCACTCTGTTTGCCACTGGTCCACTCTGTTTGCCTCTGTTTCACTCTGTTGGCCTCTGTTTGCCTCTGTTTGCTTCTGTTTGCCTATGTTTCACTCTGTTTGCCTCTGTTTCACTCCGTTTCCCTCTGTTTCACTCTGTTTGCCTCTGTTTCACTCTGTTTGCCTCTGTTTGCCTCTGTTTAAGTCTGTTTGCTAATGTTTAAGTCTGTTTGCCTCTGTTTAAGTCTGTTTGCCTCTGTTTAAGTCTGTTTGTATCTGTTTCACTCTGATTGCCTCTGTTTCACTCTGTTTGCCTCTGTTTCACTCTGTTCGCCTCTGTTTCACTCTGTTTGCCTCTGTTTGCCTCTGTTTGCTACTGTTTGCCTCTGTTTCACTCTGTTTGCCTCTGTTTCACTCCGTTTGCCTCTGTTTCACTCTGTTTGCCTCTGTTTCACTCTCTTTGCCTCTGTTTCAGTCTGTTTGCCTCTGTTTGCCTCTGTTTGCCTCTGTTTGCCTCTGTTTAAGGCTGTTTGCCTCTGTTTAAGTCTGTTTGCCTCTGTTTCACTCTGTTTGCCTCTGTTTCACTATGTTTGCCTCTGTTTTGCTCTTTTTGCCTCTGTTTGTCTCTGTTTAAGTCTGTTTGCATCTGTTTGAGTCTGTTTGCCTCTGTTTGCCTCTGTTTCACTCTGTTTGCCTCTGTTTAAGTCTGATTGCCTCTGTTTAAGTCTGTTTGCCTCTGCTTAAATCTATTTGCCTCTGTTTAACTCTCTTTGCCTCTGATTCACTCTGTTTGCCTCTGTTTCACTCTGTTTGCCTCTGTTTAATCCTGTTTGCCTCTGTTTGCCTCTGTTTGCCTCTGCTTGCCTGTGTTTGCCTCTGTTTAAGTCTGTTTGCCTCTGTTTAAGTCTGTTTGCCTCTGTTTAAGTCTGTTTGCCTCCGTTTAAGTCTGTTTGCCACTGTTTAAGTCTGTTTGCCTCTCTTTAAGTCTGCTTGCCTCTGTTTCACTCGGTTTGCCCCTGATTAAGTCTGTTTGCCTCTGTTTCACTCTGTTTGCCTCTGTTTCACTCTGTTTGCCTCTGTTTCACTCTGTTTGCCTCTGTTTCACTCTGTTTGCCTCTGTTTGCCTCTGTTTGCCTCTGTTTCACTCTGTTTGCCTCTGTTTCACTCCGTTTGCCTCTGTTTCACTTTGTTTGCCTCTGTTTCACTCTGTTTGCCTCTGTTTCAGTCTGTTTGCCTCTGTTTGCCTCTGTTTGCCTCTGTTTGCCTCTGTTTAAGTCTGTTTGCCTCTGTTTAAGTCTGTTTGCCTCTGTTTCACTCTGTTTGCCTCTGTTTCACTCTGTTTGCCTCTGTTTTGCTCTTTTTGCCTCTGTTTGTCTCTGTTTAAGTCTGTTTGCATCTGTCTGAGTCTGTTTGCCTCTGTTTCACTCTGTTTGCCCCTGTTTCACTCTGTTTGCCTCTGTTTAAGTCTGATTGCCTCTGTTTAAGTCTGTTTGCCTCTGCTTAAGTCTATTTGCCTCTGTTTAACTCTGTTTGCCTCTGATTCACTCTGTTTGCCTCTGTTTCAATCTGTTTGCCTCTGTTTAATCCTGTTTGCCTCTGTTTGCCTCTGTTTGCCTCTGCCTCTGTTTGCCTCTGTTTGCCTCTGCTTGCCTCTGTTTGCCTCTGTTTAACTCTGTTGGCCTCTGTTTAAGTCTGTTTGCCTCTGTTTAAGTCTGTTTGCCACCGTTTAAGTCTGTTTGCCACTGTTTAAGTCTGTTTGCCTCTCTTTAAATCTGCTTGCCTCTGTTTCACTCTGTTTGCCCCTGATTAAGTCTGTTAGCCTCTGTTTCACTCTGTTTGCCTCTGTTTCACTCTGTTTGCCTCTGTTTGACTCTGTTTGCCTCTGTTTCACTCTTTTTGCCTCTGTTTCACTCTGTTTGCCTCTGTTTTGCTCTTTTTGCCTCTGTTTGTCTCTGTTTAAGTCTGTTTGCATCTGTTTGAGTCTGTTTGCCTCTGTTTCACTCTGTTTGCCTCCGTTTCACTCTGTTTGCCTCTGTTTCACTCTGTTTGCCTCTGTTTCACTCTGTTTGCCTCTGTTTGCCTCTGTTTGCCTCTGTTTCACTCTGTTTGCCTCTGTTTCACTCCGTTTGCCTCTGTTTCACTCTGTTTGCCTCTGTTTCACTCTGTTTGCCTCTGATTCACTCTGTTTGCCTCTGTTTCACTCTGTTTGCCTCTGTTTAATCCTGTTTGCGTCTGTTTGCCTCTGTTTGCCTCTGCTTGCCTCTGTTTGCCTCTGTTTAAGTCTGTTTGCCTCTGTTTAAGTCTGTTTGCCTCTGTTTAAGTCTGTTTGCCTCCGTTTAAGTCTGTTTGCCACTGTTTAAGTCTGTTTGCCTCTCTTTAAGTCTGCTTGCCTCTGTTTCACTCGGTTTGCCCCTGATTAAGTCTGTTTGCCTCTGTTTCACTCTGTTTGCCTCTGTTTCACTCTGTTTGCCTCTGTTTCACTCTGTTTGCGTCTGTTTCACTCTGTTTGCCTCTGTTTGCCTCTGTTTGCCTCTGTTTCACTCTGTTTGCCTCTGTTTCACTCCGTTTGCCTCTGTTTCACTCTGTTTGCCTCTGTTTCACTCTGTTTGCCTCTGTTTCAGTCTGTTTGCCTCTGTTTGCCTCTGTTTGCCTCTGTTTGCCTCTGTTTAAGTCTGTTTGCCTCTGTTTAAGTCTGTTTGCCTCTGTTTCACTCTGTTTGCCTCTGTTTCACTCTTTTTGCCTCTGTTTGCCTCTGTTTAAGACTTTTTGCCTCTGTTTAAGACTGTATGCCTCTATTTCAGTCTGTTTGCCTCTGTTTCACTCTGTTTGCCTCTGCTTGTCTCTGTTTAAGTCTGTTTGCGTCTGTTTAAGTCTGTTTGCCTCTGTTTCAGTCTGTTTGCCTCTGTTTCAGTCTGTTTGCCTCTGTTTCAGTCTGTTTGCCTCTGTTTCACTCTGTTTGTCTCTGTTTCACTCTGTTTGCCTCTGTTTCACTCTGTTTGCCACTGGTCCACTCTGTTTGCCTCTGTTTCACTCTGTTGGCCTCTGTTTGCCTCTGTTTGCTTCTGTTTGCCTATGTTTCACTCTGTTTGCCTCTGTTTCACTCCGTTTCCCTCTGTTCCACTCTGTTTGCCTCTGTTTCACTCTGTTTGCCTCTGTTTGCCTCTGTTTAAGTCTGTTTGCTAATGTTTAAGTCTGTTTGCCTCTGTTTAAGTCTGTTTGCCTCTGTTTAAGTCTGTTTGTCTCTGTTTCACTCTGATTGCCTCTGTTTCACTCTGTTTGCCTCTGTTTCACTCTGTTCGCCTCTGTTTCACTCTTTTTGCCTCTGTTTGCCTCTGTTTGCCTCTGTTTGCTACTGTTTGCCTCTGTTTCACTCTGTTTGCCTCTGTTTCACTCCGTTTGCCTCTGTTTCACTCTGTTTGCCTCTGTTTCACTCTCTTTGCCTCTGTTTCAGTCTGTTTGCCTCTGTTTGCCTCTGTTTGCCTCTGTTTGCCTCTGTTTAAGGCTGTTTGCCTCTGTTTAAGTCTGTTTGCCTCTGTTTCACTCTGTTTGCCTCTGTTTCACTATGTTTGCCTCTGTTTTGCACTTTTTGCCTCTGTTTGTCTCTGTTTAAGTCTGTTTGCATCTGTTTGAGTCTGTTTGCCTCTGTTTGCCTCTGTTTCACTCTGTTTGCCTCTGTTTAAGTCTGATTGCCTCTGTTTAAGTCTGTTTGCCCCTGCTTAAATCTATTTGCCTCTGTTTAACTCTCTTTGCCTCTGTTTCACTCTGTTTGCCTCTGTTTCACTCTGTTTGCCTCTGTTTAATCCTGTTTGCCTCTGTTTGCCTCTGTTTGCCTCTGCTTGCCTCTGTTTGCCTCTGTTTAAGTCTGTTTGCCTCTGTTTAAGTCTGTTTGCCTCTGTTTAAGTCTGTTTGCCTCCGTTTAAGTCTGTTTGCCACTGTTTAAGTCTGTTTGCCTCTCTTTAAGTCTGCTTGCCTCTGTTTCACTCGGTTTGCCCCTGATTAAGTCTGTTTGCCTCTGTTTCACTCTGTTTGCCTCTGTTTCACTCTGTTTGCCTCTGTTTCACTCTGTTTGCCTCTGTTTGCCTCTGTTTGCCTCTGTTTCACTCTGTTTGCCTCTGTTTCACTCCGTTTGCCTCTGTTTCACTCTGTTTGCCTGTGTTTCACTCTGTTTGCCTCTGTTTCAGTCTGTTTGCCTCTGTTTGCCTCTGTTTGCCTCTGTTTGCCTCTGTTTAAGTCTGTTTGCCTCTGTTTAAGTCTGTTTGCCTCTGTTTCACTCTGTTTGCCTCTGTTTCACTCTGTTTGCCTCTGTTTTGCTCTTTTTGCCTCTGTTTGTCTCTGTTTAAGTCTGTTTGCATCTGTTTGAGTCTGTTTGCCTCTGTTTCACTCTGTTTGCCCCTGTTTCACTCTGTTTGCCTCTGTTTAAGTCTGATTGCCTCTGTTTAAGTCTGTTTGCCTCTGCTTAAGTCTATTTGCCTCTGTTTAACTCTCTTTGCCTCTGATTCACTCTGTTTGCCTCTGTTTCACTCTGTTTGCCTCTGTTTAATCCTGTTTGCCTCTGTTTGCCTCTGTTTGCCTCTGCCTCTGTTTGCCTCTGTTTGCCTCTGCTTGCCTCTGTTTGCCTCTGTTTAACTCTGTTTGCCTCTGTTTAAGTCTGTTTGCCTCTGTTTAAGTCTGTTTGCCACCGTTTAAGTCTGTTTGCCACTGTTTAAGTCTGTTTGCCTCTCTTTAAATCTGCTTGCCTCTGTTTCACTCTGTTTGCCCCTGATTAAGTCTGTTAGCCTCTGTTTCACTCTGTTTGCCTCTGTTTCACTCTGTTTGCCTCTGTTTGACTCTGTTTGCCTCTGTTTCACTCTTTTTGCCTCTGTTTCACTCTGTTTGCCTCTGTTTTGCTCTTTTTGCCTCTGTTTGTCTCTGTTTAAGTCTGTTTGCATCTGTTTGAGTCTGTTTGCCTCTGTTTCACTCTGTTTGCCTCCGTTTCACTCTGTTTGCCTCTGTTTCACTCTGTTTGCGTCTTTTTGCCTCTGTTTGCCTCTGTTTCACTCTTTTTGCCTCTGTTTGCCTCTGTTTAAATCTTTTTGCCTCTGTTTAAGTCTGTATGCCTCTATTTCAGTCTGTTTGCCTCTGTTTCACTCTGTTTGCCTCTGCTTGTCTCTGTTTAAGTCTGTTTGCGTCTGTTTAAGTCTGTTTGCCTCTGTTTAAGTCTGTTTGCCTCTGTTTCAGTCTGTTTGCCTCTGTTTCAGTCTGTTTGCCTCTGTTTCAGTCTGTTTGCCTCTGTTTCACTCTGTTTGTCTCTGTTTCACTCTGTTTGCCTCTGTTTCACTCTGTTTGCCACTGGTCCACTCTGTTTGCCTCTGTTTCACTCTGTTGGCCTCTGTTTGCCTCTGTTTGCTTCTGTTTGCCTCTGTTTCACTCTGTTTGCCTCTGTTTCACTCCGTTTCCCTCTGTTTCACTCTGTTTGCCTCTGTTTCACTCTGTTTGCCTCTCGTTGCCTCTGTTTAAGTCTGTTTGTCTCTGTTTCACTCTGATTGCCTCTGTTTCACTCTGTTTGCCTCTGTTTCACTCTGTTTGCCTCTGTTTCACTCTGTTTGCCTCTGTTTGCCTCTGTTTGCCTCTGTTTGCTACTGTTTGCCTCTGTTTCACTCTGCTTGCCTCTGTTTCACTCCGTTTGCCTCTGTTTCACTCTGTTTGCCTCTGTTTCACTCTCTTTGCCTCTGTTTCAGTCTGTTTGCCTCTGTTTGCCTCTGTTTGCCTCTGTTTGCCTCTGTTTAAGTCTGTTTGCCTCTGTTTAAGTCTGTTTGCCTCTGTTTCACTCTGTTTGCCTCTGTTTCACTATGTTTGCCTCTGTTTTACTCTTTTTGCCTCTGTTTGTCTCTGTTTAAGTCTGTTTGCATCTGTTTGAGTCTGTTTGCCTCTGTTTGCCTCTGTTTCACTCTGTTTGCCTCTGTTTAAGTCTGATTGCCTCTGTTTAATTCTGTTTGCCTCTGCTTAAGTCTATTTGCCTCTGTTTAACTCTCTTTGCCTCTGATTCACTCTGTTTGCCTCTGTTTCACTCTGTTTGCCTCTGTTTAATCCTGTTTGCGTCTGTTTGACTCTGTTTGCCTCTGCTTGCCTCTGTTTGCCTCTGTTTAAGTCTGTTTGCCTCTGTTTAAGTCTGTTTGCCTCTGTTTAAGTCTGTTTGCCTCCGTTTAAGTCTGTTTGCCACTGTTTAAGTCTGTTTGCCTCTCTTTAAGTCTGCTTGCCTCTGTTTCACTCGGTTTGCCCCTGATTAAGTCTGTTTGCCTCTGTTTCACTCTGTTTGCCTCTGTTTCACTCTGTTTGCCTCTGTTTCACTCTGTTTGCCTCTGTTTCACTCTGTTTGCCTCTGTTTGCCTCTGTTTCACTCTGTTTCACTCTGTTTGCCTCTGTTTCACTCCGTTTGCCTCTGTTTCACTCTGTTTGCCTCTGTTTCACTCTGTTTGCCTCTGTTTCAGTCTGTTTGCCTCTGTTTGCCTCTGTTTGCCTCTGTTTGCCTCTGTTTAAGTCTGTTTGCCTCTGTTTAAGTCTGTTTGCCTCTGTTTCACTCTGTTTGCCTCTGTTTCACTCTTTTTGCCTCTGTTTGCCTCTGTTTAAGTCTTTTTGCCTCTGTTTAAGACTGTATGCCTCTATTTCAGTCTGTTTGCCTCTGTTTCACTCTGTTTGCCTCTGCTTGTCTCTGTTTAAGTCTGTTTGCGTCTGTTTAACTCTGTTTGCCTCTGTTTAAGTCTGTTTGCCTCTGTTTCAGTCTGTTTGCCTCTGTTTCAGTCTGTTTGCCTCTGTTTCAGTCTGTTTGCCTCTGTTTCACTCTGTTTGTCTCTGTTTCACTCTGTTTGCCTCTGTTTCACTCTGTTTGCCACTGGTCCACTCTGTTTGCCTCTGTTTCACTCTGTTGGCCTCTGTTTGCCTCTGTTTGCTTCTGTTTGCCTATGTTTCACTCTGCTTGCCTCTGTTTCACTCCGTTTCCCTCTGTTTCACTCTGTTTGCCTCTGTTTCACTCTGTTTGCCTCTGTTTGCCTCTGTTTAAGTCTGTTTGCTAATGTTTAAGTCTGTTTGCCTCTGTTTAAGTCTGTTTGCCTCTGTTTAAGTCTGTTTGTCTCTGTTTCACTCTGATTGCCTCTGTTTCACTCTGTTTGCCTCTGTTTCACTCTGTTTGCCTCTGTTTCACTCTGTTTGCCTCTGTTTGCCTCTGTTTGCCTCTGTTTGCTACTGTTTGCCTCTGTTTCACTCTGTTTGCCTCTGTTTCACTCCGTTTGCCTCTGTTTCACTCTGTTTGCCTCTGTTTCACTCTGTTTGCTTCTGTTTAATCCTGTTTGCCTCTGTTTGCCTATGTTTGCCTCTGTTTGCCTCTGTTTAAGTCTGTTTGCCTCTGTTTAAGTCTGTTTGCCTCTGTTTCACTCTGTTTGCCTCTGTTTCACTATGTTTGCCTCTGTTTTGCTCTTTTTGCCTCTGTTTGTCTCTTTTTAAGTCTGTTTGCATCTGTTTGAGTCTGTTTGCCTCTGTTTGCCTCTGTTTCACTCTGTTTGCCTCGTTTAAGTCTGATTGCCTCTGTTTAAGTCTGTTTGCCTCTGCTTAAATCTATTTGCCTCTGTTTAACTCTCTTTGCCTCTGATTCACTCTGTTTGCCTCTGTTTCACTCTGTTTGCCTCTGTTTAATCCTGTTTGCCTCTGTTTGCCTCTGTTTGCCTCTGCTTGTCTCTGTTTGCCTCTGTTTAAGTCTGTTTGCCTCTGTTTAAGTCTGTTTGCCTCTGTTTAAGTCTGTTTGCATCCGTTTAAGTCTGTTTGCCACTGTTTAAGTCTGTTTGCCTCTCTTTAAGTCTGCTTGCCTCTGTTTCACTCGGTTTGCCCCTGATTAAGTCTGTTTGCCTCTGTTTCACTCTGTTTGCCTCTGTTTCACTCTGTTTGCCTCTGTTTCACTCTGTTTGCCTCTGTTTCACTCTGTTTGCCTCTGTTTGCCTCTGTTTGCCTCTGTTTCACTCTGTTTGCCTCTGTTTCACTCCGTTTGCCTCTGTTTCACTCTGTTTGCCTCTGTTTCACTCTCTTTGCCTCTGTTTCAGTCTGTTTGCCTCTGTTTGCCTCTGTTTGCCTCTGTTTGCCTCTGTTTAAGTCTGTTTGCCTCTGTTTAAGTCTGTTTGCCTCTGTTTCACTCTGTTTGCCTCTGTTTCACTCTGTTTGCCTCTGTTTTGCTCTTTTTGCCTCTGTTTGTCTCTGTTTAAGTCTGTTTGCATCTGTTTGAGTCTGTTTGCCTCTGTTTCACTCTGTTTGCCCCTGTTTCACTCTGTTTGCCTCTGTTTAAGTCTGATTGCCTCTGTTTAAGTCTGTTTGCCTCTGCTTAAGTCTATTTGCCTCTGTTTAACTCTCTTTGCCTCTGATTCACTCTGTTTGCCTCTGTTTCACTCTGTTTGCCTCTGTTTAATCCTGTTTGCCTCTGTTTGCCTCTGTTTGCCTCTGCCTCTGTTTGCCTCTGTTTGCCTCTGCTTGCCTCTGTTTGCCTCTGTTTAACTCTGTTTGCCTCTGTTTAAGTCTGTTTGCCTCTGTTTAAGTCTGTTTGCCTCCGTTTAAGTCTGTTTGCCACTGTTTAAGTCTGTTTGCCTCTCTTTAAGTCTGCTTGCCTCTGTTTCACTCTGTTTGCCCCTGATTAAGTCTGTTAGCCTCTGTTTCACTCTGTTTGCCTCTGTTTCACTCTGTTTGCCTCTGTTTGACTCTGTTTGCCTCTGTTTCACCTTTTTTGCCTCTGATTCACTCTTTATGCCTCTGATTAACTCTGTTTAACTCTATTTAAGTCTGTTTGCCTCTGTTTGCCTCTGTTTAACCCTGTTTGCCTCCGTTTGCCTCAGTTTGCCTCTGTTTGCCTCTATTTGCCTCTGTTTGCCTCTGTTTGCCTTTTTTTAAGTCTGTTTGCTTCTGTTTAAGTCTGTTTGCCTCTGTTTAAGTCCGTTTGCCTCTGTTTAAGTCTGTTTGCTTCTGTCTAAGTCTGTTTGCCTCTGTTTCAGTCTGTTTGCCTCTGCTTTAGTCTGTTTGCCTCTGTTTCAATCTGTTTGCCTCTGTTTGCCTCTGTTTGCCTCTGTTTCAGTCTGTTTGCCTCTGTTTAAGTCTTTTTGCCTCTGTTTAAGTCTGTTTGCATCTGTTTTACGTCTGTTTGCCTCCGTTTCACTCTGTTTGCACCTGTTTAAGTCTGTTTGCCTCTGTTTCACTCTGTTTGCCTCTGTTTCACTCTGTTTGGCTCTGTTTCACTCTGTTTGCCTGTGTTTCACTCTGTTGGCTTCTGTTTCACTCTGTTTGCCTCTGTTTCGCTCTGTTTGCCGCTGCTTGTCTCTGCTTAAGTCTGTTTGCCTCTGTTTGAGTCTCTTTGCCTCTGTTTCAGTCGGTTTGCCTCTGTTTAAGTCTGTTTGCCTCTGTTTCACTCTGTTTGCCTCTGTTTAAGTCTGTTTGCCTCTGTTTCAGACTGTTTGCCTCTGTTTCAGTCTGCTTGCCTCCGTTTCACTCTGTTTGCCTCTGTTTCACTCTTTTTGCCTCTGTTTCACTCTGTTTGCCTCTGTTTAAGTCTGTTTGCCTCTGTTTAAGTCTGTTTGCCTTTGTTTAAGTCTGTTTGTCTCTGTTTCACTCTGATTGCCTCTGTTTCACTCTGTTTGCCTCTGTTTCACTCTGTTCGCCTCTGTTTCACTCTGTTTGCCTCTGTTTGCCTCTGTTTGCCTCTGTTTGCTACTGTTTGCCTCTGTTTCACTCTGTTTGCCTCTGTTTCACTCCGTTTGCCTCTGTTTCACTCTGTTTGCCTCTGTTTCACTCTCTTTGCCTCTGTTTCAGTCTGTTTGCCTCTGTTTGCCTCTGTTTGCCTCTGCTTGCCTCTGTTTAAGGCTGTTTGCCTCTGTTTAAGTCTGTTTGCCTCTGTTTCACTCTGTTTGCCTCTGTTTCACTATGTTTGCCTCTGTTTTGCTCTTTTTGCCTCTGTTTGTCTCTGTTTAAGTCTGTTTGCATCTGTTTGAGTCTGTTTGCCTCTGTTTGCCTCTGTTTCACTCTGTTTGCCTCTGTTTAAGTCTGATTGCTTCTGTTTAAGTCTGTTTGCCTCTGCTTAAATCTATTTGCCTCTGTTTAACTCTCTTTGCCTCTGATTCACTCTGTTTGCCTCTGTTTCACTCTGTTTGCCTCTGTTTAATCCTGTTTGCCTCTGTTTGCCTCTGTTTGCCTCTGCTTGCCTCTGTTTGCCTCTGTTTAAGTCTGTTTGCCTCTGTTTAAGTCTGTTTGCCTCTGTTTAAGTCTGTTTGCCTCCGTTTAAGTCTGTTTGCCACTGTTTAAGTCTGTTTGCCTCTCTTTAAGTCTGCTTGCCTCTGTTTCACTCGGTTTGCCCCTGATTAAGTCTGTTTGCCTCTGTTTCACTCTGTTTGCCTCTGTTTCACTCTGTTTGCCTCTGTTTCACTCTGTTTGCCTCTGTTTGCCTCTGTTTGCCTCTGTTTCACTCTGTTTGCCTCTGTTTCACTCCGTTTGCCTCTGTTTCACTCTGTTTGCCTCTGTTTCACTCTGTTTGCCTCTGTTTCAGTCTGTTTGCCTCTGTTTGCCTCTGTTTGCCTCTGTTTGCCTCTGTTTAAGTCTGTTTGCCTCTGTTTAAGTCTGTTTGCCTCTGTTTCACTCTGTTTGCCTCTGTTTCACACTGCTTGCCTCTGTTTTGCTCTTTTTGCCTCTGTTTGTCTCTGTTTAAGTCTGTTTGCATCTGTTTGAGTCTGTTTGCCTCTGTTTCACTCTGTTTGCCCCTGTTTCACTCTGTTTGCCTCTGTTTAAGTCTGATTGCCTCTGTTTAAGTCTGTTTGCCTCTGCTTAAGTCTATTTGCCTCTGTTTAACTCTCTTTGCCTCTGATTCTCTCTGTTTGCCTCTGTTTCACTCTGTTTGCCTCTGTTTAATCCTGTTTGCCTCTGTTTGCCTCTGTTTGCCTCTGCCTCTGTTTGCCTCTGTTTGCCTCTGCTTGCCTCTGTTTGCCTCTGTTTAACTCTGTTTGCCTCTGTTTAAGTCTGTTTGCCTCTGTTTAAGTCTGTTTGCCACCGTTTAAGTCTGTTTGCCACTGTTTAAGTCTGTTTGCCTCTCTTTAAATCTGCTTGCCTCTGTTTCACTCTGTTTGCCCCTGATTAAGTCTGTTAGCCTCTGTTTCACTCTGTTTGCCTCTGTTTCACTCTGTTTGCCTCTGTTTGACTCTGTTTGCCTCTGTTTCACTCTTTTTGCCTCTGTTTCACTCTGTTTGCCTCTGTTTTGCTCTTTTTGCCTCTGTTTGTCTCTGTTTAAGTCTGTTTGCATCTGTTTGAGTCTGTTTGCCTCTGTTTCACTCTGTTTGCCTCCGTTTCACTCTGTTTGCCTCTGTTTCACTCTGTTTGCGTCTTTTTGCCTCTGTTTGCCTCTGTTTCACTCTTTTTGCCTCTGTTTGCCTCTGTTTAAATCTTTTTGCCTCTGTTTAAGTCTGTATGCCTCTATTTCAGTCTGTTTGCCTCTGTTTCACTCTGTTTGCCTCTGCTTGTCTCTGTTTAAGTCTGTTTGCGTCTGTTTAAGTCTGTTTGCCTCTGTTTAAGTCTGTTTGCCTCTGTTTCAGTCTGTTTGCCTCTGTTTCAGTCTGTTTGCCTCTGTTTCAGTCTGTTTGCCTCTGTTTCACTCTGTTTGTCTCTGTTTCACTCTGTTTGCCTCTGTTTCACTCTGTTTGCCACTGGTCCACTCTGTTTGCCTCTGTTTCACTCTGTTGGCCTCTGTTTGCCTCTGTTTGCTTCTGTTTGCCTCTGTTTCACTCTGTTTGCCTCTGTTTCACTCCGTTTCCCTCTGTTTCACTCTGTTTGCCTCTGTTTCACTCTGTTTGCCTCTCGTTGCCTCTGTTTAAGTCTGTTTGTCTCTGTTTCACTCTGATTGCCTCTGTTTCACTCTGTTTGCCTCTGTTTCACTCTGTTTGCCTCTGTTTCACTCTGTTTGCCTCTGTTTGCCTCTGTTTGCCTCTGTTTGCTACTGTTTGCCTCTGTTTCACTCTGCTTGCCTCTGTTTCACTCCGTTTGCCTCTGTTTCACTCTGTTTGCCTCTGTTTCACTCTCTTTGCCTCTGTTTCAGTCTGTTTGCCTCTGTTTGCCTCTGTTTGCCTCTGTTTGCCTCTGTTTAAGTCTGTTTGCCTCTGTTTAAGTCTGTTTGCATCTGTTTCACTCTGTTTGCCTCTGTTTCACTATGTTTGCCTCTGTTTTACTCTTTTTGCCTCTGTTTGTCTCTGTTTAAGTCTGTTTGCATCTGTTTGAGTCTGTTTGCCTCTGTTTGCCTCTGTTTCACTCTGTTTGCCTCTGTTTAAGTCTGATAGCCTCTGTTTAATTCTGTTTGCCTCTGCTTAAGTCTATTTGCCTCTGTTTAACTCTCTTTGCCTCTGATTCACTCTGTTTGCCTCTGTTTCACTCTGTTTGCCTCTGTTTAATCCTGTTTGCGTCTGTTTGCCTCTGTTTGCCTCTGCTTGCCTCTGTTTGCCTCTGTTTAAGTCTGTTTGCCTCTGTTTAAGTCTGTTTGCCTCTGTTTAAGTCTGTTTGCCTCCGTTTAAGTCTGTTTGCCACTGTTTAAGTCTGTTTGCCTCTCTTTAAGTCTGCTTGCCTCTGTTTCACTCGGTTTGCCCCTGATTAAGTCTATTTGCCTCTGTTTCACTCTGTTTGCCTCTGTTTCACTCTGTTTGCCTCTGTTTCACTCTGTTTGCCTCTGTTTCACTCTGTTTGCCTCTGTTTGCCTCTGTTTGCCTCTGTTTCACTCTGTTTGCCTCTGTTTCACTCCGTTTGCCTCTGTTTCACTCTGTTTGCCTCTGTTTCACTCTGTTTGCCTCTGTTTCAGTCTGTTTGCCTCTGTTTGCCTCTGTTTGCCTCTGTTTGCCTCTGTTTAAGTCTGTTTGCCTCTGTTTAAGTCTGTTTGCCTCTGTTTCACTCTGTTTGCCTCTGTTTCACTCTTTTTGCCTCTGTTTGCCTCTGTTTAAGTCTTTTTGCCTCTGTTTAAGACTGTATGCCTCTATTTCAGTCTGTTTGCCTCTGTTTCACTCTGTTTGCCTCTGCTTGTCTCTGTTTAAGTCTGTTTGCGTCTGTTTAAGTCTGTTTGCCTCTGTTTAAGTCTGTTTGCCTCTGTTTCAGTCTGTTTGCCTCTGTTTCAGTCTGTTTGCCTCTGTTTCAGTCTGTTTGCCTCTGTTTCACTCTGTTTGTCTCTGTTTCACTCTGTTTGCCTCTGTTTCACTCTGTTTGCCACTGGTCCACTCTGTTTGCCTCTGTTTCACTCTGTTGGCCTCTGTTTGCCTCTGTTTGCTTCTGTTTGCCTATGTTTCACTCTGCTTGCCTCTGTTTCACTCCGTTTCCCTCTGTTTCACTCTGTTTGCCTCTGTTTCACTCTGTTTGCCTCTGTTTGCCTCTGTTTAAGTCTGTTTGCTAATGTTTAAGTCTGTTTGCCTCTGTTTAAGTCTGTTTGCCTCTGTTTAAGTCTGTTTGTCTCTGTTTCACTCTGATTGCCTCTGTTTCACTCTGTTTGCCTCTGTTTCACTCTGTTTGCCTCTGTTTCACTCTGTTTGCCTCTGTTTGCCTCTGTTTGCCTCTGTTTGCTACTGTTTGCCTCTGTTTCACTCTGTTTGCCTCTGTTTCACTCCGTTTGCCTCTGTTTCACTCTGTTTGCCTCTGTTTCACTCTGTTTGCTTCTGTTTAATCCTGTTTGCCTCTGTTTGCCTATGTTTGCCTCTGTTTGCCTCTGTTTAAGTCTGTTTGCCTCTGTTTAAGTCTGTTTGCCTCTGTTTCACTCTGTTTGCCTCTGTTTCACTATGTTTGCCTCTGTTTTGCTCTTTTTGCCTCTGTTTGTCTCTTTTTAAGTCTGTTTGCATCTGTTTGAGTCTTTTTGCCTCTGTTTGCCTCTGTTTCACTCTGTTTGCCTCGTTTAAGTCTGATTGCCTCTGTTTAAGTCTGTTTGCCTCTGCTTAAATCTATTTGCCTCTGTTTAACTCTCTTTGCCTCTGATTCACTCTGTTTGCCTCTGTTTCACTCTGTTTGCCTCTGTTTAATCCTGTTTGCCTCTGTTTGCCTCTGTTTGCCTCTGCTTGCCTCTGTTTGCCTCTGTTTAAGTCTGTTTGCCTCTGTTTAAGTCTGTTTGCCTCTGTTTAAGTCTGTTTGCCTCCGTTTAAGTCTGTTTGCCACTGTTTAAGTCTGTTTGCCTCTCTTTAAGTCTGCTTGCCTCTGTTTCACTCGGTTTGCCCCTGATTAAGTCTGTTTGCCTCTGTTTCACTCTGTTTGCCTCTGTTTCACTCTGTTTGCCTCTGTTTCACTCTGTTTGCCTCTGTTTGCCTCTGTTTGCCTCTGTTTCACTCTGTTTGCCTCTGTTTCACTCCGTTTGCCTCTGTTTCACTCTGTTTGCCTCTGTTTCACTCTCTTTGCCTCTGTTTCAGTCTGTTTGCCTCTGTTTGCCTCTGTTTGCCTCTGTTTGCCTCTGTTTAAGTCTGTTTGCCTCTGTTTAAGTCTGTTTGCCTCTGTTTCACTCTGTTTGCCTCTGTTTCACTCTGTTTGCCTCTGTTTTGCTCTTTTTGCCTCTGTTTGTCTCTGTTTAAGTCTGTTTGCATCTGTTTGAGTCTGTTTGCCTCTGTTTCACTCTGTTTGCCCCTGTTTCACTCTGTTTGCCTCTGTTTAAGTCTGATTGCCTCTGTTTAAGTCTGTTTGCCTCTGCTTAAGTCTATTTGCCTCTGTTTAACTCTCTTTGCCTCTGATTCACTCTGTTTGCCTCTGTTTCACTCTGTTTGCCTCTGTTTAATCCTGTTTGCCTCTGTTTGCCTCTGTTTGCCTCTGCCTCTGTTTGCCTCTGTTTGCCTCTGCTTGCCTCTGTTTGCCTCTGTTTAACTCTGTTTGCCTCTGTTTAAGTCTGTTTGCCTCTGTTTAAGTCTGTTTGCCTCCGTTTAAGTCTGTTTGCCACTGTTTAAGTCTGTTTGCCTCTCTTTAAGTCTGCTTGCCTCTGTTTCACTCTGTTTGCCCCTGATTAAGTCTGTTAGCCTCTGTTTCACTCTGTTTGCCCCTGTTTCACTCTGTTTGCCTCTGTTTGACTCTGTTTGCCTCTGTTTCACTCTTTTTGCCTCTGATTCACTCTTTATGCCTCTGATTAACTCTGTTTAACTCTATTTAAGTCTGTTTGCCTCTGTTTGCCTCTGTTTAACCCTGTTTGCCTCCGTTTGCCTCAGTTTGCCTCTGTTTGCCTCTATTTGCCTCTGTTTGCCTCTGTTTGCCTTTTTTTAAGTCTGTTTGCTTCTGTTTAAGTCTGTTTGCCTCTGTTTAAGTCCGTTTGCCTCTGTTTAAGTCTGTTTGCTTCTGTCTAAGTCTGTTTGCCTCTGTTTCAGTCTGTTTGCCTCTGCTTTAGTCTGTTTGCCTCTGTTTCAATCTGTTTGCCTCTGTTTGCCTCTGTTTGCCTCTGTTTCAGTCTGTTTGCCTCTGTTTAAGTCTTTTTGCCTCTGTTTAAGTCTGTTTGCATCTGTTTACGTCTGTTTGCCTCCGTTTCACTCTGTTTGCACCTGTTTAAGTCTGTTTGCCTCTGTTTCACTCTGTTTGCCTCTGTTTCACTCTGTTTGGCTCTGTTTCACTCTGTTTGCCTGTGTTTCACTCTGTTGGCTTCTGTTTCACTCTGTTTGCCTCTGTTTCGCTCTGTTTGCCGCTGCTTGTCTCTGCTTAAGTCTGTTTGCCTCTGTTTGAGTCTCTTTGCCTCTGTTTCAGTCGGTTTGCCTCTGTTTAAGTCTGTTTGCCTCTGTTTCACTTTGTTTGCCTCTGTTTAAGTCTGTTTGCCTCTGTTTCAGACTGTTTGCCTCTGTTTCAGTCTGCTTGCCTCCGTTTCACTCTGTTTGCCTCTGTTTCACTCTTTTTGCCTCTGTTTCACTCTGTTTGCCTCTGTTTAAGTCTGTTTGCCTCTGTTTAAGTCTGTTTGCCTTTGTTTAAGTCTGTTTGCCTCTGTTTCACTCTGTTTGCCTCTGTTTAAGTCTGTTTGCCTCTGTTTCAGTCTGTTTGCCTCTGTTTAAGTCTGTTTCCCTCTGTTTCACTCTTTTTGCCTCTGTTTGCCTCTGTTTAAGTCTGTTTGCCTCTGTTGAAGTCTGTTTGCCATTGTTTAAGTCTGTTTGCCTCTGTTTAAGTCTGTTTGCCTTTGTTTCAGTCTGTTTGCCTCTGTTTAAGTCTGTTTGCATCTGTTAAAGTCTGTTTGCCTCTGTTTAAGTCTTTTTGCCTCTGTTTGCCTCTGTTTAAGTCTGTTTGCCTCTGTTGAAGTCTGTTTGCCACTGTTTAAGTCTGTTTGCCTCTGTTTAAGTCGGTTTGCCTTTTTTTCAGTCTGTTCGCCTCTGTTTAAGTCTGTTTGCCTCTGTTTAAGTCTGTTTGCCTCTGTTTAAGTCTGTTTGCCTCTGTTTCAGTCTGTTTGCCTCTGTTTCAGTCTGTTTGCCTCTCTTTCCCTCTGTTTGCCTCTGTTTCACTCTGTTTGCCTCTGTTTCTCTCTGTTTGCCTCTGTTTCAATCTGTTTGCCTCTGTTTCACTCTGATTGCCTCCGTTTCACTCTGTTTCCATCTGTTTGCCTCTGTTTGCTTCTGTTTGCCTCTGTTTTACTTTGTTTGCCTCTGTTTCAGTCTGTTTGCCTCTGTTCCAGGCTGTTTGCCTCTGTTTTACTCTGTTTGCCTCTGTTTTCTTCTGTTTGCCTCTGTTTCACTCTGTTTGCCTCTGTTTCAATCTGTTTGCCTCTGTTTCACTCTGTTTGCCTCTGTTTAAGTCTGCTTGCCTCTGTTTGCCTCTGTCTGCCTCTTTTTAAGTCAGTTTGCCTCTGTTTAAGTCTGTTTGCCTCTGTTTCACTCTGTTTGCCTCTGTTTCACTCTTTTTGCCTCTGTTTGTCTCTGTTTAAGTCTGTGTGCCTCTGTTTAAGTCTCTTTGCCTCTGTTTCAGTCTGTTTGCCTCTGTTTCACTCTGTTTGCCTCTGTTTCACTCTGTTTGCCTCTGTTTAAGTCTGTTTGCCTCTGTTTAAGTCTGTTTGCCTCTGTTTAAGTCTGTTTGCCTCTGTTTAAGTCTGTTTGCCTCTGTTTCACTCTGTTTGCCTCTGTTTCACTCTGTTTGCCTCTGTTTAATCCTGTTTGCCTCTGTTTGCCTATGTTTGCCTCTGTTTGCCTCTGTTTGCCTCTGTTTAAGTCTTTTTGCCTCTGTTTAAGTCGGTTTGCCTCTGTTTAATTCTGTTTGCCTCTGTTTCACTCTGTTTGCCCCTGTTTAAGTCTTTTTGCCCCTGTTTCAATCTGTTTGCCTCTGTTTCACTCTGTTTGCCTCCGTTTCATTCTGTTTGCCTCTGTTTCACTCTTTTTGCCTCTGTTTGCCTCTGTTTAAGTCTGTTTAAGTCTGTATGCCTCTGTTTAACTCTGTTTGCCTCTGTTTCAGTCTGTTTGTCTCTGTTTCAGTCTGTTTGCCTCTGTTTCATTCTGTTTGCCTCTGTTTCACTCTTTTTGCCTCTGATTCACTCTTTATGCCTCTGTATCACTCTGTTTAACTCTGTTTAAGTCTGTCTGCCTCTGTTTGCCTCTGTTTAACACTGTTTGCATCCGTTTGCCTCTGTTTGCCTCTGGTTAAGTCTGTTTGCCTCTTTTTAAGTCTGTTTGCCTCTGTTTAAGTCTGTTTGCCTCTGTTTAAGTCTGTTTGCCTCTGTTTCAGTCTGTTTGCCTCTGTTTAAGTCTGTTTGCCTCTGTTTCACTCTTTTTGCCTCTGTTTGCCTCTGTTTTAGTCTGTTTGCCTCTGTTGAAGTCTGTTTGCCACTGTTTAAGTCTGTTTGCCTCTGTTTAAGTCCGTTTCCCTTTGTTTCAGTCTGTTTGCCTCTGTTTAAGTCTGTTTGCCTCTGTTTAAATCTGTTTGCCTCTGTTTAAGTGTGTTTGCCTCTGTTTCAGACTGTTTGCATCTGTTTCAGTCTGTTTGCCACTGTTTCCCTCTGTTTGCCTCTGTTTCACTCAGTTTGCCTCTGTTTCTCTGTGTTTGCCTCTGTTTCAATCTGTTTGCTTCTGTTTCACTCTGTTTGCCTCTGTTTAATTCTTTTTGCCTCTGTTTCACTCTGTTTGCCTCTGTTTCACTCTTTTTGCCTCTGTTTGCCTCTGTTTAAGTCTGTTTGCCTCTTTTTAAGTCTGCTTGCCTCTGTTTAGGTCTGTTTGCCTCTGTTTAAGTCTGTTTGCCTCTGTTTCAGTCTGTTTGCCTCTGTTTAAGTCTGTTTGCCTCTGTTTCACTCTTTTTGCCTCTGTTTGCCTCTGTTTAAGTCTGTTTGCCTCTGTTGAAGTCTGTTTGCAACTGTTTAAGTCTGTTTGCCTCTGTTTAAGTCTGTTTGCCGTTGTTTTTAGTCTGTTTGCCTCTGTTTAAGTCTGTTTGCCTCTGTTTCACTCTGTTTGCCTCTGTTTCAATCTATTTGCCTCTGTTTCTCTCTGTTTGCCTCTGTTTCACTCTTTATGCCTCTGTTTAACTCTGTTTAACACTGTTTAAGTCTGTTTGCCTCCGTTTGCCTCTGTTTCACTCTGTTTGCCTCTGATTCACTCTGTTTGCCTCTGTTTCACTCGGTTTGCCTCTGTTTCACTCTTTTTGCCTCTGTTCCAGGCTGTTTGCCTCTGTTTCACTCTGTTTGCCTCTGTTTGCTTCTGTTTGCCTCTGTTTCACTCTGTTTGCCTCTGTTTCAATCTGTTTGCCTCTGTTTCACTCTGTTTGCATCTGTTTAAGTCTGTTTGCCTCTGTTTGCCTCTGTTTGCCTCTTTTTAAGTCTGTTTGCCTCTGTTTAAGTCTGTTTGCCTCTGTTTAAGTCTGTTTGGTCTTTTTAAGTCAGTTTGCCTCTGTTAAGTCTGTTTGCCTCTGTTTCACTCTGTTTGCCTCTGTTTAAGTCTGTTTGCCTCTGTTTAAGTCTGTTTGCCTCTGTTTAATTCTGTTTGCCTCTGTTTAAGTCTGTTTGCCTCTGTTTAAATCTGTTTGCCTCTGTTTCACTCTGTTTGCCTCTGTTTCACTCTGTTTGCCTCTATTTAATCCTGTTTGCCTCTGTTTGCCTATGTTTGCCTCTGTTTGCCTCTGTTTGCCTCTGTTTAAGTCTGTTTGCCTCTGTTTAAGTCGGATTGCCTCTGTTTAATTCTGTTTGCCTCTGTTTCACTCTGTTTGCCCCTGTTTAAGTCTGTTTGCCTCTGTTTCACTCTGTTTGCCTCTGTTTCACTCTGTTTGCCTCTGTTTCACTCTGTTTGCCACTGGTCCACTCTGTTTGCCTCTGTTTCACTCTGTTGGCCTCTGTTTGCCTCTGTTTGCTTCTGTTTGCCTCTGTTTCACTCTGTTTGCCTCTGTTTCACTCCGTTTCCCTCTGTTTCACTCTGTTTGCCTCTGTTTCACTCTGTTTGCCTCTCGTTGCCTCTGTTTAAGTCTGTTTGTCTCTGTTTCACTCTGATTGCCTCTGTTTCACTCTGTTTGCCTCTGTTTCACTCTGTTTGCCTCTGTTTCACTCTGTTTGCCTCTGTTTGCCTCTGTTTGCCTCTGTTTGCTACTGTTTGCCTCTGTTTCACTCTGCTTGCCTCTGTTTCACTCCGTTTGCCTCTGTTTCACTCTGTTTGCCTCTGTTTCACTCTCTTTGCCTCTGTTTCAGTCTGTTTGCCTCTGTTTGCCTCTGTTTGCCTCTGTTTGCCTCTGTTTAAGTCTGTTTGCCTCTGTTTAAGTCTGTTTGCCTCTGTTTCACTCTGTTTGCCTCTGTTTCACTATGTTTGCCTCTGTTTTACTCTTTTTGCCTCTGTTTGTCTCTGTTTAAGTCTGTTTGCATCTGTTTGAGTCTGTTTGCCTCTGTTTGCCTCTGTTTCACTCTGTTTGCCTCTGTTTAAGTCTGATAGCCTCTGTTTAATTCTGTTTGCCTCTGCTTAAGTCTATTTGCCTCTGTTTAACTCTCTTTGCCTCTGATTCACTCTGTTTGCCTCTGTTTCACTCTGTTTGCCTCTGTTTAATCCTGTTTGCGTCTGTTTGCCTCTGTTTGCCTCTGCTTGCCTCTGTTTGCCTCTGTTTAAGTCTGTTTGCCTCTGTTTAAGTCTGTTTGCCTCTGTTTAAGTCTGTTTGCCTCCGTTTAAGTCTGTTTGCCACTGTTTAAGTCTGTTTGCCTCTCTTTAAGTCTGCTTGCCTCTGTTTCACTCGGTTTGCCCCTGATTAAGTCTATTTGCCTCTGTTTCACTCTGTTTGCCTCTGTTTGACTCTGTTTGCCTCTGTTTCACTCTGTTTGCCTCCGTTGCACTCTGTTTGCCTCTGTTTGCCTCTGTTTGCCTCTGTTTGCCTCTGTTTGCCTCTGTTTCACTCCGTTTGCCTCTGTTTCACTCTGTTTGCCTCTGTTTCACTCTGTTTGCCTCTGTTTCAGTCTGTTTGCCTCTGTTTGCCTCTGTTTGCCTCTGTTTGCCTCTGTTTAAGTCTGTTTGCCTCTGTTTAAGTCTGTTTGCCTCTGTTTCACTCTGTTTGCCTCTGTTTCACTCTTTTTGCCTCTGTTTGCCTCTGTTTAAGTCTTTTTGCCTCTGTTTAAGACTGTATGCCTCTATTTCAGTCTGTTTGCCTCTGTTTCACTCTGTTTGCCTCTGCTTGTCTCTGTTTAAGTCTGTTTGCGTCTGTTTAAGTCTGTTTGCCTCTGTTTAAGTCTGTTTGCCTCTGTTTCAGTCTGTTTGCCTCTGTTTCAGTCTGTTTGCCTCTGTTTCAGTCTGTTTGCCTCTGTTTCACTCTGTTTGTCTCTGTTTCACTCTGTTTGCCTCTGTTTCACTCTGTTTGCCACTGGTCCACTCTGTTTGCCTCTGTTTCACTCTGTTGGCCTCAGTTTGCCTCTGTTTGCTTCTGTTTGCCTATGTTTCACTCTGCTTGCCTCTGTTTCACTCCGTTTCCCTCTGTTTCACTCTGTTTGCCTCTGTTTCACTCTGTTTGCCTCTGTTTGCCTCTGTTTAAGTCTGTTTGCTAATGTTTAAGTCTGTTTGCCTCTGTTTAAGTCTGTTTGCCTCTGTTTAAGTCTGTTTGTCTCTGTTTCACTCTGATTGCCTCTGTTTCACTCTGTTTGCCTCTGTTTCACTCTGTTTGCCTCTGTTTCACTCTGTTTGCCTCTGTTTGCCTCTGTTTGCCTCTGTTTGCTACTGTTTGCCTCTGTTTCACTCTGTTTGCCTCTGTTTCACTCCGTTTGCCTCTGTTTCACTCTGTTTGCCTCTGTTTCACTCTGTTTGCTTCTGTTTAATCCTGTTTGCCTCTGTTTGCCTATGTTTGCCTCTGTTTGCCTCTGTTTAAGTCTGTTTGCCTCTGTTTAAGTCTGTTTGCCTCTGTTTCACTCTGTTTGCCTCTGTTTCACTATGTTTGCCTCTGTTTTGCTCTTTTTGCCTCTGTTTGTCTCTTTTTAAGTCTGTTTGCATCTGTTTGAGTCTTTTTGCCTCTGTTTGCCTCTGTTTCACTCTGTTTGCCTCGTTTAAGTCTGATTGCCT
>JANJGN010005258.1:0-20000 GCA_026770705.1 Isurus oxyrinchus
AGGGAGATATCTGTACACTGACTGGTGTCTCTCATTCCCTCTCTCTCAGGGAGATATCTGTACACTGACTGGTGTCTCTCAGTCCCCTCTCTCTCAGGGAGATATCTGTACACTGACTGGTGTCTCTCAGTCCCCTCTCTCTCTCTCAGTGAGATATCTGTACACTGACTGGTGTCTCTCAGTCCCCTCTCTCTCAGGGAGATATCTGTACACTGACTGGTGTCTCTCAGTCCCCTCTCTCTCAGGGAGATAACTGCACACTGACTGGTGTCTCTCATTCCCTCTCTCTCAGGGAGATATCTGTACACTGACTGGTGTCTCTCAGTCCCCTCTCTCTCAGGGAGATAACTGCACACTGACTGGTGTCATTCATTGAGTGTATTTAAGACCGAGATAGATTGGTAAGGGGATCAAAGGTTTGGGGGAGAGGGCGGGAGACGGGGCTTGAGAAACTTATCAGCCACGATTGAACGGCAGACCAGACTCGATGGGCCGATTAGCCTAACTTCTGCTCCTATGCCTTATGGTCTTCTCGTCTCTCAGTCCCTCTCTTGCCAGTCTGCAGCTCTATCAATGTGCCGGGTACATTTTCCCTAGTGATTTCAATTTCACTCAAGTTCCTCTCTCTCGTTCACCTCCTGGTTTTTGTAACCCCTGTATTGAACACAGAAGCAAAATATTTGCTCATTTCTCCTGCCATTTCCTCATTATCAACTATTGAATCCCCTCTGTCACCCTCTCGAGGACCAACGCTCGCCTGACGTACTCTTTTCCTTTTTAAACACCTGCAGAAACTCTGGCTATCTGGTTTTACACTTCTGGCCAGCTTTCTCTCATACCGTGAAACAGAAACAGACAATGCTGGGAAAGTCTGTGGAGAGACGAGGAGAGTTAACATTCCGATTCCACATGACCCTTCTTCAGAGCTGAAGAGACAGGGGAATGCGATGGAATTTACACTGTTTGAGTTGGGGTGGAGCAGGTGGAATCGGACAGAAGGCCAGCGATAGGTGGGGGACAGAAGAGGGATTGACAAAGACGTCACGGACTAAAGGACAGAGGGATCAGAGCAAAAACCTGCGGATGCTGGAAATCCAAAACGAAAACAAAAATAGCCGGAAAAACTCAGCAGGTCTGGCAGCATCTGCGGAGAGGGACGCAGTTAACGTTTCGAGTCCGGGTGACTCTTCAACAGAACTAAGGCAAAGTAGAGAAGGGGTGAAATATAAGCTGGTTTAAGGGGGGGGGGGCGGGGGTACGGGGGTGGGACAGGTAGAGCTGGATAGAGGGCCAGTGAGAGGTGGAGTGGGCCAAAGATGTCACAGACAAAAGGACAAAGAGGTGTTGAAGGTAGTGATTTTATGTAAGGAATGTTAATTAAGGTTAGAAAGCAGGACAAGCAAGGTACAGATAGACCTAGTGGGGGTGGGGTGGGCGTGAAGGTACAGATAGACCTAGTGGGGGTGGGGGTGAAGTTACAGATAGACCTAGTGGGGGTGGGGTGAAGGTACAGATAGACCTAGTGGGGGTGGGGTGAAGGTACAGATAGACCTAGTGGGGGTGGGGTGAAGGTACAGATAGACCTAGTGGGGGTGGGGGTGGGGTGAAGGTACAGATAGACCCAGTGGGGGTGGGGTGGGGTGAAGGTACAGATAGACCTAGTGGGGGTGGGGTGGGGTGAAGGTACAGATAGACCTAGTGGGGGTGGGGTGGGCGTTGAAGGTACAGATAGCCCTAGTGGGGGTGGGGTGAAGGTACAGATAGAGCTAGTGGGGGTGGGGTGAAGGTACAGATAGACCTAGTGGGGGTGGGGTGGGGTGAAGGTACAGATAGACCTAGTGGGGGTGGGGGTGGGGTGAAGGTACAGATAGACCTAGTGGGGGTGGGGTGAAGGTACAGATAGACCTAGTGGGGGTGGGGTGGGGGTGAAGGTACAGATAGACCTAGTGGGGGTGGGGTGGGCGTGAAGGTACAGATAGACCTAGTGGGGGTGGGGGTGAAGGTACAGATAGACCTAGTGGGGGTGGGGTGGGGGTGAAGGTACAGATAGCCCTAGTGGGGGTGGGGTGGGGTGAAGGTACAGATAGCCCTAGTGGGGGTGGGGGTGGGGTGAAGGTACAGATAGACCTAGTGGGGGTGGGGTGGGGTGAAGGTACAGATAGACCTAGTGGGGGTGGGGTGGGGTGAAGGTACAGATAGACCTAGTGGGGGTGGGGGTGGGCGTGAAGGTACAGATAGCCCTAGTGGGGGTGGGGTGGGGGTGAAGGTACAGATAGCCCTAGTGGGGGTGGGGGTGGGCGTGAAGGTACAGATAGCCCTAGTGGGGGGTGGGGTGGGGTGAAGGTACAGATAGACCTAGTGGGGGTGGGGTGGGGTGAAGGTACAGGTAGCCCTAGTGGGGGTGGGGTGAAGGTACAGATAGACCTAGTGGGGGTGGGGGTGGGGTGAAGGTACAGATAGACCTAGTGGGGGTGGGGTGGGGGTGAAGGTACAGATAGACCTAGTGGGGGTGGGGGTGGAGGTACAGATAGACCTAGTGGGGGTGGGGTGGGGTGAAGGTACAGATAGACCTAGTGGGGGGTGGGGTGGGGTGAAGGTACAGATAGACCTAGTGGGGGTGGGGGTGAAGGTACAGATAGACCTAGTGGGGGTGGGGTGGAGGTACAGATAGACCTAGTGGGGGTGGGGTGGGGTGAAGGTACAGATAGACCTAGTGGGGGTGAGGTGAAGGTACAGATAGACCTAGTGGGGGTGGGGTGGGGTGAAGGTACAGATAGCCCTAGTGGGGGTGGGGTGGGGTGAAGGTACAGATAGACCTAGTGGGGGGTGGGGTGGGGTGAAGGTACAGATAGACCTAGTGGGGGTGGGGTGGGGTGAAGGGTACAGATAGCCCTAGTGGGGGTGGGTTGAAGGTACAGATAGACCTAGTGGGGGTGGGGTGGGGGTGAAGGTACAGAGAGACCTAGTGGGGGTGGGGGTGAAGGTACAGATAGACCTAGTGGGGGTGGGGTGAAGGTACAGATAGACCAAGTGGGGGTGGGGGTGGGGTGAAGGTACAGATAGACCTAGTGGGGGTGGGGTGAAGGTACAGATAGACCTAGTGGGGGTGGGGTGGGGTGAAGGTACAGATAGCCCTAGTGGGGGTGGGTTGAAGGTACAGATAGACCTAGTGGGGGTGGGGTGAAGGTACAGATAGCCCTAGTGGGGGGGGGGTGGGGTGAAGGTACAGAGGAGACCTAGTGGGGGTGGGGGGTGAAGGTACAGATAGACCTAGTGGGGGTGGGGGTGGAGGTACAGATAGACCTAGTGGGGGTGGGGTGGGGTGAAGGTACAGATAGACCTAGTGGGGGTGGGGTGGGGTGAAGGTACAGATAGACCTAGTGGGGGTGGGGTGGGGGTGAAGGTACAGATAGACCTAGTGGGGGTGGGGTGGGGTGAAGGTACAGATAGACCTAGTGGGGGGTGGGGTGAAGGTACAGATAGACCTAGTGGGGGTGGGGTGGGGTGAAGGTACAGATAGACCTAGTGGGGGTGGGGTGGGGTGAAGGTACAGATAGACCTAGTGGGGGTGGGGGTGGAGGTACAGATAGACCTAGTGGGGGGTGGGGGTGGGGTGAAGGTACAGATAGACCTAGTGGGGGTGGGGTGGGGTGAAGGTACAGATAGTCCTAGTGGGGGGGTGGGGTGGGGTGAAGGTACAGATAGCCCTAGTGGGGGTGGGGGTGGGGTGAAGGTACAGATACACCTAGTGGGGGGTGGGGTGGGGTGAAGGTACAGATAGACCTAGTGGGGGTGGGGTGGGGTGAAGGTACAGATAGACCTAGTGGGGGTGGGCTGGGAAGAAGGTACAGATAGACCTAGTGGGGGTGGGGTGGGGTGAAGGTACAGATAGACCTAGTGGGGGCGGGGTGGGGTGAAGGTACAGATAGACCTAGTGGGGGTGGGGTTGAAGGTACAGATAGACCTAGTGGGGGTGGGGTGGGGTGAAGGTACAGATAGCCCTAGTGGGGGTGGGAGTGAAGGTACAGATGGACCTAGTGGGGGGTGGGGTGGTGTGAAGGCACAGATAGCCCTAGTGGGGGTGGGGTGAAGGTACAGATAGACCTAGTGGGGGTGGGGTGAATGTACAGATAGACCTAGTGGGGTTGGGGTGGGGTGAAGGTACAGATAGACCTAGTGGGGGTGGGGTGGGGTGAAGGTACAGATAGCCCTAGTGGGGGGGTGGGGTGGGGTGAAGGTACAGATAGCCCTAGTGGGGGTGGGGTGGGGGGTGAAGGTACAGATAGACCTAGTGGGGGTGGGGTGGGGTGAAGGTACAGATAGACCTAGTGGGGGTGGGGGTGAAGGTACAGATAGACCTAGTGGGGGTGGGGTGAAGGTACAGATAGCCCTAGTGGGGGTGGGATGGGGTGAAGGTACAGATAGACCTAGTGGGGGTGGGGTGGGGTGAAGGTACAGATAGCCCTAGTGGGGGTGGGGTGGGGAGAAGGGTACAGATAGACCTAGTGGGGGTGGGGTGGGGTGAAGGTACAGATAGACCTAGTGGGGGTGGGGGTGAAGGTACAGATAGACCTAGTGGGGGTGGAGGTGGGAGTGAAGGTACAGATGGACCTAGTGGGGGGTGGGGTGGGGTGAAGGTACAAATAGCCCTAGTGGGGGTGGGGTGAAGGGATGGAAATAGCCTAAAAGTTAGAGATAAAACAATGGATGGAAATACATTTAAAAATAATGGAAATAGATGGGAAAAGAAAAATCTACATAAATTATTGGGAAAAAGAGGGATCGGGAAGGGGGTGGGGATGGAGGAGAGATTTCATGATCTAAAGTTGTTGAACACAATATTCAGACCGGAAGGCTGTAAGGTGCCTAGTCGGAAGATGAGGTGTTGTTCCTCCAGTTTGCGTTGGCCTTCACTGGAACAATGCAGTAAGCCAAGGACAGACATGTGGGCAAGAGAGCAGGGTGGAGTGTTAAAATGGCAAGCGACAGGGAGGTCTGGGTCATTCTTGCGGACAGACCGCAGGTGTTCTGCAAAGCGGTCGCCCAGTTTACGTTTGGTCTCTCCAATGTAGAGGAGACCACATTGGGAGCAACGAATGCAGTAACTAAGTTGGGGGAAATGCAAGTGAAATGTTGCTTCACTTGAAAGGAGTGTTTGGGCCCTTGGACGGTGAGGAGAGAGGAAGTGAAGGGGCAGGTGTTACATCTTCTGCGGTTGCATGGGAAGGTGCCATAGGAGGGGGTTGAGGAGTAGGGGGTGATGGAGGAGTGGACCAGGGTGTCCCGGAGGGAACGATCCCTACGGAATGCCGCCGGGGGGGGGGGGTGAAGGGAAGTTGTGTTTGGTGGTGGCATCATGCTGGAGTTGGCGGAAATGGCGGAGGATGATCCTTTGAATGCGGAGGCTGGTGGGGTGATAAGTGAGGACAAGGGGGACCCTATCATGTTTCTGGGAGGGAGGAGAAGGCATGAGGGCGGATGCGCGGGAGATGGGCCGGACACGGTTGAGGGCCCTGTCAACGACCGTGGGTGGAAAACCTCGGTTAAGGAAGAAGGAGGACATGTCAGAGGAACCGTTTTTGAAGGTAGCATCATCGGAACAGATGCGACGGAGGCGAAGGAACTGGGAGAATGGGATGGAGTCCTTACAGGAAGCGGGGTGTGAGGAGCTGTAGTCGAGGTAGCTGTGGGAGTCGGTGGGTTTGTAATGGATATGGGTGGACAGTCTATCACCAGAGATTGAGACAGAGAGGTCAAGGAAGGGAAGGGAAGTGTCAGAGATGGACCACGTGAAAATGATGGAGGGGTGGAGATTGGAAGCAAAATTAATAAATTTTTCCAAGTCCCGACGAGAGCATGAAGCGGCACCAAAGTAATCATCGATGTACCGGAGAAAGAGTTGTGGAAGGGGGCCGGAGTAGGACTGTAACAAGGAATGTTCCACATACCCCATAAAGAGACAGGCATAGCTGGGGCCCATGCGGGTACCCATAGCCACACCTTTTATTTGGAGAAAGTGAGAGGAGTTGAAGGAGAAGTTGTTCAGTGTGAGAACAAGTTCAGCCAGATGGAGGAGAGTAGTGGTGGATGGGGATTGTTCGGGCCTCTGTTCGAGGAAGAAGCTAAGGGCCCTCAGACCATCCTGGTGGGGGATGGAGGTGTAGAGGGATTGGACGTCCATGGTGAAGAGGAGGCGGTTGGGGCCAGGGAACTGGAAATTGTTGATGTGACGTAAGGTGTCAGAGGAATCACGGATGTAGGTGGGAAGGGACTGGACAAGGGGAGAGAGAAGGGAGTCAAGATAGCAAGAAATGTGTTCTCTCCCCATTCAATGGATCCTTTTATCCGCCTCCAATATTCTCCCTCCACTTGCATCCCTCCCTCTGGATTCTTAACTGCTCTTGATCTTTTCATTGAGAACTGTTGGCGTGACATTAGTCGTCTCAATTCCTCTGCTCCTCTCACCCATTCTAATCGGTCTCTGTCTGAACTTACTGCACCCGGTTCTCTCAGGTCCAACCCTGACATTGTCATCAAACCCGCTGACAAGGGTGGTGCTGTTGTTGTCTGGAGCACTGACCTCTACCTCGCGGAGGCTGAGCGTCAACTCGCAGACACTTCATCCTACCTCTCCCTGGACCATGACCCCACCATCCAAGGGCCCAAACACTCCTTTCAAGTGAAGCAGCATTTCACTTGCATTTCCCCCAACTTAGTTACTGCATTCATTGTTCCCAATGTGGTCTCCTCTACATTGGAGAGACCAAACGTAAACTGGGCGACCGCTTTGCAGAACACCTGCCGTCTGTCCACAAGAATGACCCAAACCTCCCTGTCGCTTGCCATTTTAACACTCCACCCTGCTCTCTTGCCCACATGTCTGTCCTTGGCTTACTGCATTGTTCCAGTGAAGTCCAACGCAAACTGGAGGAACAGCACCTCATCTTCCGACTAGGCACCTTGCAGCCTTCCGGACTGAATATTGTGTTCAACAACTTCAGATCATGAACTCTCTCCTCCATCCCCACCCCCTTTCCGATCCCTCTTTTTTTCCAATAATTTATATAGATTATTCTTTTCCCAACTATTTCCATTATTTTTAAATGTATTTCCATCCATTGTTTTATCTCTACCTTTTAGGCTATTTAGATCCCTTCACCCCACCCCACCCCCACTAGGTCTATCTGTACCTTCACCCCACCCCACCCCCACTAGGTCTATCTGTACCTTCACCCCACCCCCACTAGGTCTATCTGTACCTTCACCCCACCCCCACTAGGTCTATCTGTACCTTCACCCCACCCCACTCCCACTAGGGCTATCTGTACCTTCACCCCACCCCCACTAGGTCTATCTGTACCTTCACCCCACCCCCACCCCTACTAGGTCTATCTGTACCTTCACCCCACCCCCACTAGGTCTATCTGTACCTTCACCCCACCCCACCCCCACTAGGTCTATCTGTACCTTCACCCCACCCCACCCCCACTAGGTCTATCTGTACCTTCACCCCACCCCCACTAGCGCTATCTGTACCTTCACCCCACCCCACCCCCACTAGGTCTATCTGTACCTTCACCCCACCCCCACTAGGTCTATCTGTACCTTCACCCCACCCCACCCCCACTAGGTCTATCTGTACCTTCACCCCACCCCACCCCACCCCCACTAGGTCTATCTGTACCTTCCCCCCCACCCCACCCCCACTAGGTCTATCTGTACCTTCACCCCACCCCACCCCCACTAGGTCTATCTGTATCTTCACCCCACCCCACCCCACCCCCACTAGGTCTATCTGTACCTTCCCCCCACCCCACCCCCACTAGGTCTATCTGTACCTTCCCCCCACCCCACCCCCACTAGGGCTATCTGTACCTTCACCCCACCCCACCCCCACTAGGGCTATCTGTACCTTCACCCCACCCCACCCCCACTAGGGCTATCTGTACCTTCACCCCACCCCACCCCCACTAGGTCTATCTGTACCTTCACCCTACCCCACCCCCACTAGGTCTATCTGTACCTTCACCCCACCCCACCCCCACTAGGTCTATCTGTACCTTCACCCCACCCCACCCCCACTAGGTCTATCTGTACCTTCACCCCACCCCACCCCCACTAGGTCTATCTGTACCTTCACTCCACCCCCACTAGGTCTATCTGTACCTTCACCCCACCCCCACTAGGTCTATCTGTACCTTCCCCCCCACCCCACCCCCACTAGGTCTATCTGTACCTTCACCCCACCCCACCCCCACTAGGGCTATCTGTACCTTCACCCCCACCCCACCCCCACTAGGGCTATCTGTACCTTCACCACACCCCACCCCCACTAGGTCTATCTGTACCTTCACCCCACCCCCACTAGGTCTATCTGTACTTTCACCCCACCCCACCCCCACTAGGTCTATCTGTACTTTCACCCAACCCCACCCCCACTAGGTCTATCTGTACCTTCACCCCACCCCACCCCCACTAGGGCTATCTGTACCTTCACCCCACCCCACCCCCACTAGGTCTATCTGTACCTTCACCCCACCCCACCCCCACTAGGGCTATCTGTACCTTCACCCCACCCCCACTAGGTCTATCTGTACCTTCACCCCACCCCACCCACACTAGGTCTATCTGTACCTTCACCCCACCCCCACTAGGGCTATCTGTACCTTCACCCCCACCCCACCCCCACTAGGTCTATCTGTACCTTCACCCCACCCCACCCCACCCCCACTAGGTCTATCTGTACCTTCACTCCACCCCCACTAGGTCTATCTGTACCTTCACCCCACCCCCACTAGGTCTATCTGTACCTTCACCCCACCCCACCCCCACTAGGTCTATCTGTACCTTCACCCCACCCCCACTAGGTCTATCTGTACCTTCCCCCCACCCCACCCCCACTAGGGCTATCTGTACCTTCACCCCACCCCCACTAGGGCTATCTGTACCTTCACCCCACCCCCACTAGGGCTATCTGTACATTCACCCCACCCCCACTAGGGCTATCTGTATCTTCACCCCACCCCCACTAGGTCTATCTGTACCTTCACCCCACCCCCACCACCACTAGGGCTATCTGTACCTTCACCCCACCCCCACTAGGTCTATCTGTACTTTCACCCCACCCCACCCCCACTAGGTCTATCTGTACCTTCACCCCACCCCACCCCCACTAGGGCTATCTGTACCTTCACCCCACCCCACCCCCACTAGGGCTATCTGTACCTTCACCCCACCCCACCCCCACTAGGGCTATCTGTACCTTCACCCCACCCCACCCCCACTAGGTCTATCTGTACCTTCACCCCACCCCCACCCCCACTAGGGCTATCTGTACCTTCACCCCACCCCACCCCCACTAGGTCTATTTGTACCTTCACCCCACCCCACCCCCACTAGGACTATCTGTACCTTCACCCCACTCCACCCCCACTAGGTCTATCTGTACCTTCACCCCACCCCACTAGGGCTATCTGTACCTTCACCCCACCCCACCCCCACTAGGACTATCTGTACCTTCACCCCACCCCACCCCCACTAGGTCTATCTGTACCTTCACCCCACCCCACCCCCACTAGCTCTATCTGTACCTTCACACCACCCCCACTAGGGCTATCTGTACCTTCACCCCACCCCCACTAGGTCTATCTGTACCTTCACCCCCACCCCACCCCCACTAGGTCTATCTGTACCTTCACCCCACCCCACCCCCACTAGGGCTATCTGTACCTTCACCCCACCCCACCCCCACTAGGTCTATCTGTACCTTCACCCCACCCCACCCCCACTAGGTCTATCTGTACCTTCACCCCACCCCACCCCCACTAGGTCTATCTGTACCTTCACCCCACCCCACCCCCACTAGGGCTATCTGTACCTTCACCCCACCCCCACCCACTAGGTCTATCTGTACCTTCACCCCACCCCACCCCCACTAGGTCTATCTGTACCTTCACCCCACCCCCACTAGGTCTATCTGTACCTTCACCCCACCCCACCCCCACTAGGGCTATCTGTACCTTCACCCCACCCCCACTAGGTCTATCTGTACCATCACCCCACCCCACCCCCACTAGGTCTATCTGTACCTTCACCCCACCCCACCCCCACTAGGTCTATCTGTACCTTCACCCCACCCCACCCCCACTTGGTCTATCTGTACCTTCACCCCACCCCACCCCCACTAGGTCTATCTGTACCTTCACCCCACCCCATCCCCACTAGGTCTATCTGTACCTTCACCCCACCCCACCCCCACTAGGTCTATCTGTACCTTCACCCCACCCCACCGCCACTAGGTCTATCTGTACCTTCACCCCACCCCACCCCACTAGGTCTATCTGTACCTTCACCCCACCCCACCCCCACTAGGTCTATCTGTACCTTCACCCCACCCCACCCCCACTAGGGCTATCTGTATCTTCACCCCACCCCACCCCCACTAGGGCTATCTGTACCTTCCCCACACCCCACCCCCACTAGGGCTATCTGTACCTTCACCCCCAACCCCACTAGGGCTATCTGTACCTTCACCCCACCCCACCCCCACTAGGTCTAACTGTACCTTCATCCCACACCACCCCCACTAGGTCTATCTGTACCTTCACCCCACCCCACCCCCACTAGGTCTATCAGTACCTTCACCCCACCCCACCCCCACTAGGGCTATCTGTACCTTCATCCCCTCCCCCACACCCACTAGGTCTATCTGTACCTTCACCCCACCCCACCCCCACTAGGTCTATCTGTACCTTCACCCCACCCCACCCCCACTAGGTCTATCTGTACCTTCACCCCACCCCACCCCCACTAGGTCTATCTGTACCTTCACCCCACCCCACCCCCACTAGGTCTATCTGTACCTTCACCCCACCCCACCCCCTCTAGGTCTATCTGTACCTTCCCCCCACCCCACCCCCACTAGGTCTATCTGTACCTTCACCCCACCCCACCCCCAGTAGGGCTATCTGTACCTTCACCCCACCCCACCCCCACTAGGGCTATCTGTACCTTCACCCCACCCCCACTAGGTCTATCTGTACCTTCACCCCACCCCACCCCCAGTAGGGCTATCTGTACCTTCACCCCACCCCCCCCCCCACTAGGTCTATCTGTACCTTCACCCCACCCCACCCCCACTAGGGCTATCTGTACCTTCACCCCACCCCACCCCCACTAGGTCTATCTGTACCTTCACACCACCCCACCCCCACTAGGGCTATCTGTACCTTCACCCCACCCCCACTAGGTCTATCTGTACCTTCACACCACCCCACCCCCACTAGGTCTATCTGTACCTTCTCCCCACCCCACCCCCACTAGGTCTATCTGTACCTTCACCCCACCCCCACTAGGTCTATCTGTACCTTCACACCATCCCACCCCCACTAGGTCTATCTGTACCTTCACCCACCCCACCCCCACTAGGTCTATCTGTACCTTCACCCCACCCGCACTAGGTCTATCTGTACCTTCACCCCACCCGCACTAGGTCTATCTGTACCTTCACCCCACCCCCACTAGGTCTATCTGTACCTTCCCCCCACCCCACCCCCACTAGGTCTATCTGTACCTTCACCCCACCCCACCCCCACTAGGTCTATCTGTACCTTCACCCCACCCCCACTAGGTCTATCTGTACCTTCCCCCCACCCCACCCCACTAGGTCTATCTGTACCTTCACCCCACCCCCACTAGGTCTATCTGTACCTTCACCCCACCCCACCCCCACTAGGTCTCTCTGTACCTTCACCCCACCCCCACTAGGTCTATCTGTACCTTCACCCCACCCCACCCCCACTAGGACTATCTGTACCTTCACCCCACCCCCACTAGGTCTCTCTGTACCTTCACCCCACCCCCACTAGGTCTCTCTGTACCTTCACCCCACCCCCACTAGGTCTCTCTGTACCTTCACCCCACCCCCACTAGGACTATCTGTACCTTCAACCCACCCCACCCCCACTAGGGCTATCTGTACCTTCACCCCACCCCCACTAGGTCTATCTGTAACTTCACCCCACCCCACCCCCACTAGGGCTATCTGTACCTTCACCCCACTCCCACTAGGTCTCTCTGTACCTTCACCCCACCCCCACTAGGACTATCTGTACCTTCACCCCACCCCACCCCCACTAGGGCTATCTGTACCTTCACCCCACCCCCACTAGGGCTATCTGTACCTTCACCCCACCCCACCCCCACTAGGGCTATCTGTACCTTCACCCCATCCCACCCCCACTAGGTCTATCTGTACCTTCACCCCATCCCACCCCCACTAGGGCTATCTGTACCTTCACCCCACCCCACCCCCACTAGGGCTATCTGTACCTTCACCTCACCCCTCCCCCACTAGGGCTATCTGTACCTTCACCGCACCCCCACTAGGTCTCTCTGTACCTTCACCCCACCCCACCCCCACTAGGTCTATCTGTACCTTCACCCCACCCCACCCCCACTAGGTCTATCTGTACCTTCACCCCACCCCACCCCCACTAGGTCTATCTGTACCTTCACCCCACCCCACCCCCACTAGGGCTATCTGTACCTTCACCCCACCCCACCCCCACTAGGTCTATCTGTACCTTCACCCCACCCCACCCCCACTAGGTCTATCTGTACCTTCACCCCACTCCCACTAGGGCTATCTGTACCTTCACCCCTCCCCACCCCCACTAGGTCTATCTGTACCTTCACCCCACCCCACCCCCACTAGGTCTATCTGTACCTTCACCCCACCCCACCCCCACTAGGTCTATCTGTACCTTCACCCCACCCCACCCCCACTAGGTCTATCTGTACCTTCACCCCACCCCACACCCACTAGGGCTATCTGTACCTTCACCCCACCCCACCGCCACTAGGTCTATCTGTACCTTCACCCCACCCCACCCCCACTAGTGCTATCTGTACCTTCACCCCACCCCACCCCCACTAGGTCTATCTGTACCTTCCCCCCACCCCCACTAGGTCTATCTGTACCTTCACCCCCACCCCACCCCCACTAGGGCTATCTGTACCTTCACCCCACCCCCACTAGGTCTATCTGTACCTTCACCCCACCCCCACTAGGTCTATCTGTACCTTCACCCCCACCCCACCCCCACTAGGTCTATCTGTACCTTCACCCCACCCCACCCCCACTAGGTCTATCTGTACCTTCACCCCACCCCACCCCCACTAGGTCTATCTGTACCTTCACCCCACCCCCACTATGTCTATCTGTACCTTCACCCCACCCCACCCCCACTAGGTCTATCTGTACCTTCACCCCACCCCACCCCCACTAGGTCTATCTGTACCTGGCTCGTCCTGCTTTCTACCCTTAATTAACATTCCTTAGATAAAATCATCACCTTCAACACCTCTTTGTCCTTTTGTCTGTGACATCTTTTGGTTATCTCCACCTCTCACTGGCCCTTTATCCAGCTCTACCTGTCCCACCCCGAACCACCCCCCCCGCCCCACTTAAAGCATCTTATATTTCACCTCCTTTTCTATTTATCCTTAGTGCTGTTGAAGAGTCTCTCGGACTCGAAACGCTGACTGTCTTTCTCTCCGCAGATGCTGCCAGACCTGCTGAGTTTTTCCAGCTATTTTTGTTTTTGTAAAGGACAAAGGGATTGTTAATGGCAGTGGTGAGTGCTATAAAAAGGTTCTAGCAGTGACATAAAGGTACGAAAACTGGATGTGATAATAGCAGGACAAAGGCAGCATTGAGTGAAAGAGCAACATAGAACATGTAACAGATGGCCCTGTCGGAGGTGGGGACGAGGCAGAAGGGTCTGTGGTGTGGAATAAAGGATAGAGAGTGGGATTAAAAAAAGGGGGAGAAAACTACGGATAAATGCATAAAAATAAAGATAAAACAGGTGGATAGAAAATAAAAACGGATGTGGAACAAGGGGGTTAACAAAGGCGGTGAAGATAGAGGCGAGAGTTCATGATCTGAAGTTGTTGAACTCAATATTCAGTCCGGAAGGCTGTAAGGTGCCTAGTCGGAAGATGAGGTGCTGTTCCTCCAGTTTGCGTTGGGCTTCACTGGAACAATGCAGTAAGCCAAGGACAGACATGTGGGCAAGAGAGCAGGGTGGAGTGTTAAAATGGCAAGCGACAGGGAGGTCTGGGTCATTCTTGCGGACAGACCGCAGGTGTTCTGCAAAGCGGTCGCCCAGTTTACGTTTGGTCTCTCCAACGTAGAGGAGACCACATTGGGAACAACGAATGCAGTAACTAAGTTGGGGGAAATGCAAGTGAAATGCTGCTTCACTTGAAAGGAGTGTTTGGGGCCCTTGGACGGTGAGGAGAGAGGAAGTGAAGGGGCAGGTGTTGCACCTTCTGCGGTTGCATGGGAAGGTGCCGTGGGAGGGGGTTGAGGCGTAGCGGGTGATGGAGGAGTGGACCAGGGTGTCCCGGAGGGAGCGATCCCTATGGATTCATTGGCCCTCTTCCCAGCTCCACCTGCCCCAACCCATCCCCTTTAAACAGTATAAATTTCACCACATTCCCACTCCTCTGCCGCTCTGAAGTAGAGTCACACGGACTGGAAACGTTAACTCTGTTCCTCTCTCCTGTCAGACCTGCTGAGATTTTCCAGCATTTCCTGATTTTGTTTCAGATTTCCAGCATCTGCAGCATTTTGCTTCTTCCTCTCGTAAACTAATTTCTTTCCGTTCATGAACCTTTCAGTCATGGGCTGCTGTCTGTATATTCTGTCCAATAACCAGTCCTGCCGCTCAGCTTTGCAAGGTTGTATGCCTTTTGCTTGAGTTTGATGCTTTCCTTAACATCTTTAGTAAACCATGCATTGTGAGTCCTCCCCTTAGAATTTTTCTTTATAGTAGGAATGTACTTATCCTGAATAATCTGAAATATACAATAAAAAATCTCCCGCTGTTTCTCTATTGATATATTCTCTAGATAAGTTTGCCAGTTCACTTGAGCTAGCTCAGTTTTCATCCCCACATAGTTACCCTTATTTAAGTTTAAGGAACTAGTCTTAGACCTACTCTTCCCACCTTTAAAACTGGATGTAAAATTCAATCATATTGTGGTTGTTAGTACCCACTCTGCCTTTACTCTGAAGTCATTAGTAAACCCCATCACGTTACAGAATTCCAAGTCTAATGTAACCTGCTCTCTGGTTGGTTCCAGAACATACTGCAGTAAGAAAATATCTCAAAAGCATTCTAAGAACTCATCACCCAGGCTACTATTGCCAATCTGATTTTTCCAGTTTATGTATACAACAAATGGGGTGCCTCAGTCCCTCTCTCTCAGGGAGAAATCTCTACACTGACTGATGTCTCTCATTCCCTCTCTCTCAGGGAGATATCTGTACACTGGCTGGTGTCTCCAGACCCCTCACTCTCAGGGAGATATCTGTACACTGACTGGTGTCTCTCTGTCCCTCTCTCTCAGGGAGATATCCTTACACTGACTGGTATCTCTCAATCCCTCTCTCTCAGGGAGATATCTAGACACTGACTGGTGTCTCTCAACCCCTCTCCCTCAGGGAGATATCTGTACACTGACTGGTGTCTCTCTGTCCCTCTCTCTCAGGGAGATATCCTTACACTGACTGGTATCTCTCAGTCCCTCTCTCTCAGGTAGATATCTGTACACTGACTGGTGTCTCTCGGTCCCTCTCTCTCAGGGAGATATCTGTACACTGACTGGTGTCTCCAGTCCCCTCTCTCTCAGGGAGATATCTGTACACTGACTGGTGTCTCCAGTCCCCCCTCTCTCAGGGAGATATCTGTACACTGACTAGTGTCTCTCAGTCCCTCTCTCTCAGGGAGATATCTGTACACTGACTGGTGTCTCTCATTCCCTCTCTCTCAGGGAGATATCTGTACACTGACTGCTGTCTCTCAATCCCTCTCTCTCAGGGAGATATCTGTACACTGACTGGTGTCTCTCATTCCCCTCTCTCTCAGGGAGATATCTGTACACTGACTGGTGTCTCTCAGTCCCTCTCTCTCAGGGAGATATCTGTACACTGACTAGTGTCTCACAGTCCCTCTCTCACAGTGAGATATCTGTACACTGGCTGGTGTCTCTCAGTCTCTCTCTCTCAGGGTGATATCTGTACACTGATTGGTGTCTCTCACTCCCTTTCTCTCAGTGAGATATCTGTACACTGACTGGTATCCCTCAGTCCCTCTCTCTCAGGGAGATATCTGTACACTGACTGGTATCTCTCAGTCCCTCTCTCTCAGGGAGATATCTGTATACTGACTGGTATCTCTCAGTCCCTCTCTCACAGGGAGATATCTGTACACTGACTGGTGTCTCTCTGTCCCTCTCTCTCAGGGTGATATCTGTACACTGACTGGTGTATCTCAGTTCCTCTCTCTCAGGGAGATATCTGTACACTGACTGGTGTCTCTCAGTCCCTCTCTCTCAGGGAGATATCTGTACACTGACTGGTGTATCTCACTCCCTCTCTCTCAGGGAGAAATCTGTACACTGACTGGTGTCTCTCAGTCCCTCTCTCTCAGGGTGATATCTGTACACTGACTGGTGTCTCTCAGTCCCTCACTCTCAGGGAGATATCTGTACACTGACTGGTATCTCTCAGTCCCTCTTTCTCAGGGAGATATCTGTACACTGACTGGTGTCTCTCAGTCCCTCTCTCTCAGGGAGATATCCTTACACTGACTGCTGTCTCTCTGTCCCTCTCTCTCAGGGAGATATCTGTACACTGACTGGTGTCTCTCAGCCCCTCTCTCTCAGGGAGATATCTGTACACTGACTGGTGTCTCTCATTCTCTCTCTCTCAGGGAGATATCTGTACACTGACTGGTGTCTCTCAGCCCCTCTCTCTCAGGGAGAAATCTCTACACTGACTGATGTCTCTCATTCTCTCTCTCTCAGGGAGATATCTGTACACTGACTGGTGTCTCTCACTCCCTCTCTCTCAGGGAGATATCTGTACACTGACTGGTGTCTCTCAGTCCCTCTCTCTCAGGGAGATATCTGTACACTGACTGGTGTCTCTCATTCCCTCTCTCTCAGGGAGATATCTGTACACTGACTGCTGTCTCTCAATCCCTCTCTCTCAGGGAGATATCTGTACACTGACTGGTGTCTCTCATTCCCCTCTCTCTCAGGGAGATATCTGTACACTGACTGGTGTCTCTCAGTCCCTCTCTCTCAGGGAGATATCTGTACACTGACTAGTGTCTCACAGTCCCTCTCTCACAGTGAGATATCTGTACACTGACTGGTGTCTCTCAGTCCCTCTCTCTCAGGGAGATATCTGTACACTGACTGGTGTCTCTCAGTCCCTCTCTCTCAGGGAGATATCTGTACACTGACTGGTGTCTCTCAGTCCCTCTCTCTCAGGGAGATATCTGTACACTGACTGGTGTCTCTCATTCTCTCTCTCTCAGGGAGATATCTGTACACTGACTGGTGTCTCTCACTCCCTCTCTCTCAGGGAGATATCTGTACACTGACTGGTGTCTCTCATTCTCTCTCTCTCAGGGAGATATCTGTACACTGACTGGTGTCTCTCACTCCCTCTCTCTCAGGGAGAAATCTCTACACTGACTGATGTCTCTCATTCTCTCTCTCTCAGGGAGATATCTGTACACTGACTGGTGTCTCTCAGTCTCTCTCTCTCAGGGAGATATCTGTACACTGACTGGTGTCTCTCAGTCCCTTTCTCTCTGGGAGATATCTGTACACTGACTGGTGTCTCTCAGTCCCTCTCTCTCAGGGAGATATCTGTACACTGACTGGTGTCTCTCAGTCCCTCTCTCTCTGGGAGATATCTGTACACTGACTGGTGTCTCTCAGTCCCTTTCTCACAGGGAGATATCTGTACACTGACTGGTGTCTCTCAGTCCCTTTCTCTCTGGGAGATATCTGTACACTGACTGGTGTCTCTCAGTCCCTCTCTCTCTCTCAGGGAGATATCTGTACACTGACTGGTGTCTCTCAGTCCCTCTCTCTCAGGGAGATATCTGTACACTGACTGGTGTCTCTCAGTCCCTCTCTCTCTCGGGATAAGGGATCAGCCGTTTTGACTGGAGCCAAGGGGAACTGTCTTCAGTCAGAGTTTTGTGAATCTTCCGAAACCCCGACCCCCGATGTTCGCAGTTGTTGAGTACATTGACGTGATATATTTTTACACACGGTGGACAGGAATTTTGACCAGTGGGGTGAAGGTCAGTTGTGACTGTGTGGGACATCAGATTAGCCTCTATGAGCTGAATTGCCTCGTCCGTCACCTCATCTCTGACATTCTCATGCAGCGCTGGGAGAGTGGGTTCTCTGAGGGGCGCTAGTACTGGAGTGTGTGCGCAACCAAGGAATGGCCTGTGTCATTGTCTCTGTGATTCCCTCTGTATGTGTCACACTGTCTCTCACTCTCTTTCTCTGTGCCTGTGTGTGTGTATTTGAATGTGTATGTGTGAATGAATGTGTGTGTGTGACTCCCTGCGTGTGTGAGTGTGATTCTCTGAGTGTGTCTCTGTCTGTGTGTGGTTGAGAGCCTGTGTTGTGTGTGTGTGTGTGTGTGTGTGTGTGTGTGTGTGTGTGAGTATCTACTTGAGTGAGTGTGTGTGTGAGTGAGTGAGGTGTGTGAGAGTGTGTGTGTGTCTGAATGTGTGAGTGTCTGTGTCTATTTGAGTGAGTGTGTGTGTGAGTGACTGTGTGTGTGTGAGTGAGTGTGTGTGTGTGTCAATTTGAGTGAGTGTGTGTGTATATTTGTGAGTGTGTGTGTGTGAGTGAGTGATGTGTGTGAGAGCGTGTGTGTGTGTCTGAATGTGTGAGTGTGTGTGTCTATTTGAGTGGTTGTGTATTTGAGTGAGTGTGTGTGTGAGTCAGTGTGTGTGTGTGAGTGTCTGTGAGTGAGTGTCTGTGTGAGTGTGTGTGGGCATGAGAGTGTGTGTTGGTGAGTGTCTGTGTAAGTGAATGTGTGTGTGAGTGTGTGTCTGTATGGGTGTGAGTGTGAGTGTCACTGTGACTGTGAGTGAGTGTGAGTGTTTGTGAATGTCTGTGTGAGTGTGTGTGTGTGTGTGTGCGTGTGTCTAAGTGCGTGTGAGAGGGTGTGTTTCCGAGCGTGTGTTTGAGTGAGTGTGTTTGTGTGTGTGTGTGTGTCTGAGTGGGTGTGAGAGAGTGACTTTCTGACATGCGTGTGTGTGAGTGTGTGTGTGATTGTGTGTGTGATTGTGTGTAAGTATGTGTGTTTGAGTGGGTGTGAGAGAGTGTGTTTCTAAACGTGTGTTTGTGTGTTTGTGTGTCTGAGTGGGTGTAAGAGGGTGTGTTTCTGAGCGTGTGTGTGTGTGTGAGTGTGTGTGAGTGTGTGTGTGTGTGTAAGTATGTGAGTGTCTGAGTGGGTGTAAGAGGGTATGTTTCTGAGCGTGTGTGTGTGTGTGTGTGTGTGTGTGAGTGTCTGAGTGGGTGTAAGAGGGTGTGTTTCTGAATGTGTGTTTGTGTCTGTGAGTTTGAGTGTGTGTGTGAGTGTGTCAGAGAGGGTGTGAGAGGGTGTGTTTCTGAGCGTGTGTTTGTGTGTGTGTGAGAGTGTGATTGTGAGTGTGAGTGTGTGTGTGTGAATGTCTGAGTGGGTGTGAGAGGGTGTGTTTCTAAGCGTGTGTTTGTGTGTCTGTGAGTGTGAGTGTGTGTAAGTGTGTGTGTGTCTGAATGGGTGTAAGAGTGTGTGTTCCTGAGTGTGTGCTTGTCTGAGTGTGTGTGTGTCTGAGTGGGTGTAAGAGGGTGTGTTTCTGAGCGTGTGTTTGTGTGTGTGTGTGAGTGTGTGTGTGTCTGAGTGGGTGTAAGAGGGTATGTTTCTGAGTGTGTGTTTGTGCGTGTGTGTGAGTGTGTGTGTGAGTGTGTGTGTGTCTGAGTGGGTGTAAGAGGGTATGTTTCTGAGCGTGTGTTTGTGCGTGTGTGTGAGTGTGTGTGTGAGTGTGTGTGTGTCTGAGTGGGTGTAAGAGGGTGTGTTTCTGGGTGTGTGTGTTTGTGTGTGTGTGTGAGTGAGTGAGTGTGTG